>JAVJIF010025149.1:0-69464 GCA_038442645.1 Agave tequilana | reverse complement strand
CGGTCGACCGAGAGTGGGTTTTCTGCCATAACGGCTAGTTTTTAAAAACACGTTTTAATTCATTCTTTTTCGTTTCTAAACGAATTTTGGGGATATTTTATGTTCAAATACTTCCTAATTACTATTATATGAGTTTACTCTTTAAACCCTAGCTCTATCCTATAAATAGGGGTGATTAGGGTTATGTTTAACATAACAAGCATTGGCAAAATATTAAAAGTTTCAAAGGCTTTCAAAAGAGTTTGGTCCTTAGTTTTTGTGCTGAAGAATCTCTCATTCCTGAAGTTTTAGTTTCAAAACTCTCTCAAGTTCTTTTTCTTTTTTCACTTACAATATTTGAGCTCAGTTCTAACCATGTTCTACAGGGTTCTTGTCAGGGAAAGAGGTTTTTGCAAAAGAGAGTTTGTGGTCTTTTGATCACTAGGAGATACTTGTATTCGAGATTGTGGAGTTGGGTACTCCGGTGTGATTGTAACTCTTTGTGAAGTTATAGTGGTTAGAAATCCTTCGGGAAGGCGGGGACGTAGAGCTAGGTGCTCGAACCTCGGAAAAATTCTCGGTGTTTGCGTTGTTTACTTGCTCTTATCTCTTGCACTATATTCTTGCTTCAATTACTTGCTTTAATTACTTGTTTCAATTCCTTGCTCTATATATTTCATTGCTTTACTCACTTGTTGCATATTCATTTTGTCAATCAAATACTCATACACAAGATTGCATTGCGCACTCAAACTCTTATCAAGAGGAATCACAGGAAGGAGTTCAGAGCCCTTCACGGGGTATTCGGCTTCTAGTCTTGTTTTGGTTGATTGTTGCATCATAAATTTTTAATTATGCATTGGTTAGCATTATCACCTATTCACCCCCCCTCTAGGTGATTTCATATGTGTCCTAGTATCCCAGTCCACATACATTCACATATGAGTAAGAAGAGGTTTGTTATCAGAAACTAATGGGTGATCAAACTATCATGTCTATAATGGGTCCCGTGCATACCAGGGATAACGGCCTCAGGAGCATCCGGTACTAGAGTCTGAAATCGACCGCTAAATCATAAGGGTCTTATTTTAATGCCTGAATGGCTGAAATTTGACACAGGGGTGCCAGTACACCCCACCGAAACACCTGGTGGCACTCAAGTAGAATCGAAGTGTAGTTGCGCAACATAGAACCATTATAAAAACGTACAAATTGATGTCATCAGCTCCCCCATCCCAGTATAAGTTGTCCAATTATTACAATTATGTCCATAATTACCACTTTACAGGGATTAACACGAATATAATAACAAGAGGAGCATGATGATATCAGTGTCAAGTCCCCGTAAAAGGTGATAATCACGAGTCAGGTGTTGACATGTCAGTGATAGGTGAACTAAAGACAGGGTCACAACACTATAAGTCAGACAATCATTTGGTCATGTAACATGATACAAGAGAATAATATAGTTAAGTATTTCAAACTCTTTACAACCTGTAATAGAAGAATTACTTAAACTATTAATAAAGCATACGGTATGCAAGCAAGAGAAATCCAAGCGAAGCTAAGCAGTGCTGGGGACAAGATCAATGAACAGTCTTTAATCACCAAAGCGCCTAGTGGAACTCAGAAATAACTCGGCTTAAGATGCGACTCTAAATCCGGCAGTATTCCGCCTTAGCGTGTTTAGTGGTAAACATTGAGTGCTAAATTGTATTTCCAGGTGTAGCTAGAAAGTCCAAAGGTTTTAATGAATCTCAGAGAGGTTAAACCTGGAGGCTGTAATATAGACCATAGAGCGGTTAAGTTTGGAGGCTGTATAAGTACCTGCAAAAGATGTTCGTACCACACACGCATAAAATAATATAATATTCACAGTAACACCACAGCACTGTACTCCTGAGCTGAATGGCCACTCCACCTCTATCAAGTTACCATGAACTCCCAGAGGGAGGGCAAGATGCCGGACGATGGCCCATTATGCTTGTTGAATAACTCGCGGGGCGGTCTCTGAGACAACACATCCCAAGAGGGAAAGTTTATCCCAATGGTCTTCTTCTGTAGCCTGCACCACTATTAATCCGACAATACAAAATACAGATAATTCTTAAAATTTACAATAAATGTCCAAAACACTGATACAAGATTCTACTGCTACAAACATAATTTCCACAATTACATAATTACACAGAAATTCCTAAAATATAATTTTCATTCGTCAAAGTGGGGAAACCCAAATATAGTGAGAGTGTTCACTAAAATAGTTAAGGTACTCACATTAGAGGAAATTAGTACTCGCCCAACATAAAGCAGATACTTGCCTAGAAAACTCGAAATTCGTCAAAATCTCAAAACTCCAAATGCCATCAAGATCCAGTATATATTACATAATAATATATATATATATAATATAGAGAGAGAAAGAGTAAGAGAGAATGTGAAAGAGAGAAAGAGAAAAAGAGAGAACAACAACGAAAAGAAAGGAGAAAGAGAGAAGGAAAGAAAGAGAAGGAAAAGTGGGGGAGTTTGCTGACCACTGGCCTGGAGGTAGCCAGAGGGCCTGGGCAGCCGGCGGCCATGGTCAGGGTAGCCGGCGGTACGTTGGGTCCCGGGTGGAGAGGTGGGAAAGGTAGTGGTTTTTGATGAAGATGATGATGGTAATGTTGTAGTAGTTGTTGATATGAGATGTTGATGGTGGTGGTAGAGTGGGGTGATGGAGGTGGAGTTGGTGGTGGGGATGGGAGATAATGAAGTGATGGTGGTGATGAGGTGGTGGTAGAAGGAGGAAGGAATGGTGGAGATGGTGTTGGTAGTGGAGATAATAGTGGAGAATGGTGTGGTGGAGATGTAAGTGGATGGTGGTGGAAGTGGTCAATGAAGGTGATGGTGGTTGGGGTGGCGTACGTGGCAGAGCTGGCTGGAGCTCTGGTCAGCGCGGGTTCGCCGGGGTGATGGTGAAAGGAGGAGTGAGGAGGAGGGGGATGGAGGAAGAGAAGTTGGTGGTGATGTAAGTTGGTGTTGGTGAGGATGGAGTGAAGTGGAAGAGGAGGTGGTGGTAAAGATGGAGGTGGTGGGCTTGTGGTGGTGTATGTGGTGGAGATACTGGTGATGGGAGTTATGATGGTGTGGTGGTTAGAGGAGGAGAAGATGGAGGAGGAGTTGATGGAGAGAGGGAGATGTGATGATGGTGGTGATCATAGGTGAACTGGTCGGCGACCAGGAGGGGCGGCTCCCGCGATGGTGGTGCTAGTGTTGGCTGGCCTAGGAGGAGGAGGGGAGAGGCTGGGGGGTGGGGGGAGAGGTGGAGAGAGAGAGAGAGAGAGGGAGAAGAAGAAGAGAAGAAGAAGAAGAAGAAGAATGAGGAGGATTGAGGGAGTTGGTAAGATGAGATGGGATGGAGAGATGTTGATGGCAAGAGGGGATGCAGGTGATGGGATGGGAGCATGGCTTGTCAGCTGACTTCGGGGAAAGGAAAAGAAGAGAAAAGAAGAAAGAAAAGAAATGGAGGGAAAAAATATTTATTTAAATAGGATAAATTTTGACTACTTTAGAAAGATTCTTAAAAAATTTTAAAATGGAAAATATTACACTGAGAAACACTATGAAATCAAATTAAAGAAATTTAATTTAGTTTTTAGATTAAAAATCCTGAAACCAACCAGTGATTCCCGGTCGACACCAAACCCAGTCGAATTTTGATAAATTCTGAAAAATACCCAAAACTGCACTTAAATAGAAAATATAATTTTAAGAAATAGTATGAAAGTAGTTTTCAGAAATTCACTCTTGAAATCAATCAGTGACACTGGTCAATATCGATTTTGAAGATTTTGCAAAATAATTCAGAAAAATTCAGAAATTCATGGAAAAAATTAAAATATTGAAAAATAAATTTGAAGCTAAAAAAGGTCAAGTCAGACTATCGAAAAGATCAAATTGAGCAATACACTGAGAGTGGGTCCCTAATTCAAACTCTGGCTGACTCTGAGTCTAAGAATCTGAATCCAATACAAAGTATATACATCAATAATCATAAAACAAAAACAAATACAGGGAGAAAATGAAAAAAATATGATTGTAAAATCAGGACACGTATCTAAGTATGTATCCCAGGAATGAGGTGTTACATTGGGATTTTCTTATAATTGCTCAGATTATATTTTTGATAATTGAGAGGGATCTACTGCCATATTTAACCGTCCGCACTGGAGCAGGGGTTGTTGTAATATTCAAAATGTGAGTTGAACTGGCAGCGTATCCATCTACATGAAATAAGGGAGTCCTGTTTGCTAAATTAATGATGAAAATCAATTAGGTCGGTTGCTGTATATGCCTAGCCTGGAGTGGGAGGAGTAACCTTCGGAGCGACTAGGTGGTGCTCGAAAAGATGCTCAAAGTATGGGATTCTCGGGGTGGTGGTGCCTTCGAAAGGAGGAGTTACTCGGGAACGGCTGAGTGGTGCTCAAGAAGGTGAATTGCTGGCATGTCTTGTCGTCTGTTTTAGGCGTTCTTGATGAGGTGGGACACGTGTCACATTTTTGGTGCAGATCAAAATCTGATCACTATAGATGCCCCCTCTGCCTCCTCCTTCTCTGAGTTTCAGAGAGAGAAGGAGGGGAGCGGACTGATCTCTCCTCTGGCTTGAGAAGTCGTGTCGTCCTTTGTACTTTGAAGGAGAGCAGTTGAATGCATTTTCATACCTTAAGCTTTGGAAGTTGAAGTGGGTGAGGGCAGTTGGCAAATTAATGATCGAGATCCTGGAATCATGATGAATGAGATCGTGTGGCAGAGGCGGATCATATTTGGCTGATTTAACATGCTGTAAAATCCAGGATATGAACTGACTCTTTGGGGGGTTGTTGGAAATTTGAATAGGACACGATCTGGTTTTCATCAATAAATAAAGTGGATCCTAGAAGAAATCTGCTCATCTTCTCAAGAGTTCCTTGCGCCCACACTTCTTTTTGGTAGATAGTGATGTCATTCTTCTTCTTCCTCCGATGGAGGAAAGAAAGGGAGGGGTGGAGATGGTGGAGGAGGCTGGCACAATACATCAGTCTTCGTGATGATCTTGTCATGAAACGTCAGTTTTTGTGACAAGATCCTGCTAATAGGAAAGATCTAGAGGGCTCATGCTTCGTCTTGATTTACTCATCCGATGTCCGATCGGGCTACATCAAGTTCTTAGCTTGGTTCTCTGAGATCTTCTCTCCTGGTGGTGGATGAGGCAGGAATGGGGTTGTCTTGGGCAACAGCGAAGGTGGACTTAATCCCATCACCGTCTTTCATGTCTTGCGTTCTTCACTCCTGCATAGATCATGTCGCTCTCATCCTGGGAGACTCTTTTCTTATGGCAAGGTGCAAGAATGGAACATGGGGGCCTTGAGATGCCACCGATGAAGCATTCTTTCTTTTGGAGTTCTGACCTTTCGCTCAAGATGGAGGGTTAGTGATATGATGCCATCACTGTCTTGTACGTCTTGGAGGAGCCTATCTGGCTTCCTTTAACGCGTGTTCTAGTCGAAGAGGAGGAGATTCTGCATCTGACGAATATCTCATTTTTGTACAGGATTTCCCTGGGCATTCCTCAGGATCTACAAAAGATGGTGTGAACAATAGGGTCACGTCCATGTGAAGCATTCCCTGACAGGCAATCCCCTGTTTGCTTCAGTATCAGGAAATTATTCGACAAGTCTGAATATATAGGTGTGAGTTATCTGTATTTTCTTTAAAAAATCAAATTCAAAGGGTGATAGATCTTGTATTACACTTGTTAGATGTAACTAAGTGTGTATTTGAATGGATGTAATAAGAAAGCTTTATAATAAAAGCATTATTTTTTGAAATAAAATGTTGTTTGGATCTTGCCTGATTTGTTATACAACGATTTTCATTTGAAATTGAATGTCTGCTCGGAGAGTTTGTTTGACTCCAAGGTGTTTGGTATTAGGTAGGCGTGTAGTTCTCGAGTGAGTGTTAGTCCCATAATGGTTCTTGCAAATTTTGCCCCCGAGTGGGGGAAATCCCAGCTGCAAGGTTGAGCCTCTGAGAGGGGGAAATCCCTACAAAGGAATTGGGTTTGCATTCGCTTTCGAGTAGGGAAAATTCTGTCAATGGAGCTATAAAGCCGGGCCTTTAATTAGAGAAAATCTCTGCAGCAGAGTCTGGTCTCCGAGTTGGGAAAATTCCACAGCAGAGTGTCTTAGAGGGACGTAGAGGAGTCTGTGTTGTTGTCTCCGAATAGGGAAAATTCTATCTCGGGATAATAAGACAAAAAAACACCTAGAGGGGGGGTGAATAGGTGTAATTGCTAATCTAATGATTCTTTAAAAACTAAGTATGATGAATGATGCAACGATCTCTCAAAACAAGACTAAGAGCCGAATACCTCGTGAGAGGTTCTGAACTCCTTCCTCCCAATTCCCCTTGAATGGGTTAGAGGTGCGCAATGCAACCTTGTTGTATGAGATATGATCGATCAAGGCAAAGTATGATGGATGAATAGTGAGATGAACACAATATATCACAAGTATCACAAGCTTGAAGTATAGCACAAAGAAAGAGACAAGATCACAAGCAAGTAATTGAAAGCAATATAGTGCAATAGAAATTTAAAGGCAAAATGGAGAGCAAGAGCAAAAGACAATCGCAAACACAAGTATTTGTTTCGAGGTTCGAGCCACCGCTCTACTCCCCGCCTTCACCTCCGTGAAGGGTTTCCACTATCCACGAGGACGCCTTACAATGGTCTACCGAAGACCCGAGCACCGAGCTCTCCAACTTACAATAACCTCTACCGAAGAGGTGTCTCCACAAGAAGAAAAAGATTACAAGTCACCAAGGTGATCACAAACAAGATCACCAAACTCTTTTACAAACTCTCACTTTTTATAACTTCCTATAGAATGAGTAAGGATTTTGGCTCTAAGAAGTGTGGTGAGAAAACTTCAGTTGTAGAGTGATATTTGTTATCAAACACAACTGAAAAACAAGCTCAAAAAGAATTGGAAATGAGTAGCTTAAACTTTTTTTTCTTTCTCTTTAAACAATGAAAAACTTGAGAATTTTCTTAGTATTTAGTAAGAGAGTCTTCTCCTCTATTTATAGGGAGAGAAATGGGTTTAAAACATTTTATTTAGACCTTATTTGCTCTGAAACAAACTGGAAAACCCTATAAAAGTCTGCCAAAAAGCAGATCAAAAAACAGATTTCAGAATTGCACAAAAGAGGAAAGAGCCGTTGGGCAGCAGTAGGCTTGGCGGTCGACCGGGCCGGTCGACCGCCAGCTCAGCTGGTCAAAGAGCCGTTGGCTCGGGTCTTCTGGCGGTCGACCGGCCGGTCGACCCAGAAAACCCGAGATCAAACCTGCTCTCAGTCTTCCTCTGGCGGTCGACCGGACGGTCGACCCAGAAAACCCGAGAGCAAACCTGCTCTCAGACGGTCGACCGCCCGGTCGACCGTCGGACGTGCACAGACGTGCACGCCAGGCACAAAGGCCGGTCGACCGGGCGGTCGGCCGGTCAGCCTGAAACAGGAAAAGCAGTGTTTTTTTTTTTTACTTAGAAAAATTTTGTAAAATAGTTTTGGGTTTGAACAAACTTAAGTAACATGCTAGTAGGAGTATATAAACATGATCTAAACATGATATTTATTTTGTAAAACTTAGGTCATGTAAATATCTACTAAGACATGAAACAAACTTTAAAACATGAAAACTTAAATACAAGACTCACATTTTAACAAAACCAAATTGTGTGTGTATCCTAGAGCCAATATCCAACACTCAAACTTTAACATTCTATTCTTACAATGATTCTAAAAACTTCAAGTTCTTCAAGAGGGCTATCACCATATGATCTTCAAAACTTGATTCTTGAGCCCAAATTGAGTAGACTTGAGTCCAAAGCACCTTCCTTTAGGGAAGAATTCTGAAACACACTTAAACAATAAACAATATTAGTACAAATAACTAATATATTTGTAATCATCAAAACACACTAAAAACGGGTGATTGTAACCTTGGGCCAACAATCTCCCCCTTTTTGATGATGACAAAACATATAGGTTATTTAAACAAAAATAGAAGAAGAGCTTGGAAAGCTCCCCCTCAAATAATGCTATGTATCAAAAATGTCAATGAAGAGCTAAATACATAAGGCATTGAAAACACATAGTTTTGTCAAAAAACTCAAATGCAAAACACATAGTTTTATCAAAAACTCAAATGCATTTATCAAAAACTCAAATGCATCAAAATATACACAATAAAAAATAAACAAACAAAACAACAAACAAACTCATACTTTTTCTCCCCCTTTTTGTCATACATCAAAAAGGGTTAAACAAACAAAATAAAAGAAATTTTCTTTAAGAATCCATATGCAAACATTCAACTCACCACAAATAAATGAAAATCTAGCATAATCTAGAGGTTTAGTAAAAATATCGGCAAGTTGAAAATCGGTAGAAACATAATCAATATCAATATCACCTTCTCATAATGATCTCTAAGAAAGTGATACCTAATGTCAATGTGTTTGGTTTTACTATGTTGATTTGCATTCTTTGTCATGTGAATAGTACTAGTATTATCACAAAATATTTTAACATGATCAAAGTGTAAATCATAGTCAAGGAGAGTATGTTTCATCCAAAGAACTTGTGCACAATAAGCTCCGGCCGCAACATACTCCGCCTCGGCGGTTGAAAGGGCTACCGAATTTTGCTTTTTGGAAGACCAAGATACAAGACAATTACCTAAGAATTGACATGTTCTACTTGTGCTCTTCCTATCTGCCCTACAACCCGCATAGTCGGCATCTGAAAAACTCGTCATTGAAAATTGGCCGGTTTTCGGATACCACAAACTCATTTCAATAGTGCCCTTAAGGTATCTAATTATGTGTTTACCGCAATTATGTGAGACTCTTTAGGACAAGATTGAAAACGTGCACAAAGACAAATGGAAAACATAATATCCGGCCTACTAGCCGTCAAATACAATAAACTACCAATCATGCTACGATAAAACTTAATGTCTACACTTTTACCTTGTTCATCCTTGTCAAGCTTAGTAGTTGTTACCATGGGAGTTTTGCTTTCTTTAGATCCTTCAAGCCCGAACCTTTTGATGAGTTCCTTTGTGTACTTGGCTTGATTGATGAAGATCCCATCCGTCCTTTGCTTGATTTAGAGTCTAAGGAAATAGTTGAGCTCCCCCATCATAGACATTTCAAATTCATCCTTCATGCATGATTCAAAAGCTTGGCAAAGAGATTCATTAGTAGAACCAAAAATAATGTCATCAACATAAATTTGCACAATAAGAATATCTTTTTCTACATGTTTTGTAAACAAAGTTGTGTCAATTTACCTTTCTTAAAACCATTTGAAATCAAAAATGAAGAAAGTCTTTCATACCAAGCCCTAGGGGCTTGTTTTAAACCATAAAGAGCTTTATCTAATTTAAACACAAAATCAGGATGTGTAGGATCAACAAACCGGGGGGTTGTTTAACATACACCTCCTCTTCAATAAAACCATTTAGAAAAACACTTTTAACATCCATTTGAAACAATTTAAAATCTTTATATGAGGCAAATGCTAGTGTCGTCCGTATGGCTTCAAGCCGTGCTACGGGTGCAAAGGTTTCTTCAAAATCGATTCCTTCGATTTGAGTGTAACCTTGGGCAACTAACCAAGCTTTATTCCTAACAACGTTACCCGATTCATCCAACTTGTTCTTAAAGATCCACTTAGTACCAATTGTTGGTCTATCGTGGGGCCTAGGAACAAGGTGCCAAACTTGGTTGTGCTCAAATTGATTGAGTTCCTCTTGCATGGCTAGCAACCAATATGAATCAGCCTCGGCTTCGAGGACGTTCTTGGGTTCAACATGAGAAATAAATGCATAATGTCCACAATAATCATGAAGTTTAGAGCGAGTGGTTACCCCTTTTGATACTTCACCTATGACGAGGTCCTTGGGATGATGAGGATTGTATCTCCAACCCTTTGGAAGTTGTTGAGTAGGCTCCACTTCATTTGTTTGATTTTCATTTCCTTGAGCCTCTTCTACTTTAGCTTCACTTCCTTCATCATCCTTTGGCTTGTCTCCCATAGTAGTAGTATCCTCCAAGGTCACTTTCTCCAAGCCTTCATCCAAAGCATCTATTTCTACAACATTCTTAACAAACAAGTTAGATTCTTCAAACTTAACATGTATAGATTCCTCAATAGTCAAAGATGATTTATTGAAGATTCTATAAGCCTTACTTGTACTAGAATACCCAACAAAAATTGCCTCATAAGTTTTAGCATCAAATTTCCTAAATTATCTTTTGTATTTAAAACAAAACATTTGCATCCAAAAACTTTGAAATATGAAACATTTGGTTTTCTAGAAAAGTACATTTTAAAAGAAGTCTTTGAAGTATTTTTACACAAGAAAACACGATTTGATATATAGCATGATATATTTACGGCCTCGGCCCACAAATAATGTGGTAGACCATATTCACTTAGCATTGTCCTAACCATCTCTTGTAAAGTTCAATTTTCCGTTCAACTACTCCATTTTGTTTGGAGTTCTAGGACAAGAAAGTTCATGCTTAATTCCATGTTCTTCACAAAAAGTGGTAAAGGGTAGGTTAATGAACTCACATCCTCTATCACTCTTATTCTTAAAATTGAAACATCTTTTTCTTTTTCAACTCTTTTCTTAAAAGTTTGGAAATATGAAAAAGCTTGATTTTTGTGTTCAAGAAAGAAAACCCAAGTAAATCGTGAAAAATCATCAACCAAAACAAATGCAAATCTATTCCCGCTTAGACTTTTGGTTTGTGTAGGGCCAAATAGATCCATATGGATTAACTCCAAAGGACGTGATGTCATGATATCCTTAATTGACTTGAAAGAAGACTTAGTTTGTTTCCCAAATTGACATGCGTCACAAACTCGGTCCTTTTCAAAACTCAAAGAAGGAATACCTTTCACCATTTCCTTTGTGTTTAACCTAGATATGTGGTCAAATGAAATATGGCCTAATCTCCTATGCCACAACCAAGAGTCGTCATCGAGGGCTTTAAACAAGTAATATTACAAGACATATTAGACATATCTATCATATAAACATTACTTTCACGAAAACCGGAAAACACACAAGTATTAGAAATTCTATCAATTACTTTACAAACTACATGATCAAAAACAACATCAAAACCTTTATCACAAGTTGACTAATACTCAAGAGGTTATGCTTGAGTCCATCAACTAAAACTACATTTTCAATTAAAGGGGATGTGCCGAGTTTTACATTACTAATACCGATGATTTTACCCTTGGCATCATCTCCGAAGGTGACGGTGCCACCTTCATGGTATCTTGATAGGGTTGCAAAGTTGTTGATGTCCCAAGTCATGTGCCTTGAGCAACCACTATCAAGATACCACAATCCTTTACGTCGTTGGGCTTTGGAAGGTACCTATATCATTTAACAAAATTGTTGACTTTGGTACCCAAATTTCTTGGGTCCTTGAAAGTTAGTGTTTCGAACCCAAACATTATGATAAGATGCACTTAGTCTATCATAGCAAAAATTGGCTAAGTGTCCTTTCCGCCCACAATGTGAACATGAGAACACTCTTCCATACATGAATGCATGATGTGTGTGTGAAGTGTGAGCATGCTTTGGGGGTTTGCAACGATGTAAAGGTTGTGTGGTATGAACATGAGCATGAGCATGGTGAACATTTTTCTTAGGGGCTTGTTTCTTAGGAAACATGGCCTCTATCTTCTTCTTATCAAACTCACATTTTTTAAAACAATTCCTAACGAGTCTATTCTTCTTTAAGCAAAGTAATCTCATTAGAATCAATTTGTGGGGACTTGCCTTTATAAGAAATCTTATACATGTCAAAATCTTTTTAAGTGGAAACAAGAGTGGAAAGTAATTCATCCTTTTCTTTAGAAATAGTAAGGACTTGAAGATTAAGAGATTCATTTTCCTTTTTCATTTTTAAATACTTTTTCTTAAGAAAATCATAGTTATGTGATAATTCTACAAAAGCTTCTCCTAATTCATCCATGGAAAGTTCATCATTAGGAGAAGTGGAAGGGGTTACCTTGCTTGTGCTTTCATTAGCCATGAAGCACATGTTGGCGGTATCAATCTCCTCCTCGGATTCGCTCTCGGAATCCCATGTAGCTTTCATTGCCTTCTTCTTGTGAGGCTTCTTTGAGGTGGAGGCTTCACTTTATCCGGACACTCCGCCACTATGTGTCCCGGTCTTTGGCAATTAAAGCAAATGATCTTTCTTTCTTCTTTGCCTCCTTGCCATCTCTTCCTTCCTTGAAATTTAGCCTTGTTGTACATCCTCCAGACGTTCTTCACAAGAAGTGAGAGCTCTTCGTCATCTTCTTCTTCATCGTCTTCGTCGGAGTGAGTGGATTGACTTTTGAAGGCTATTGTCTTCTTCTTGGAAGGAGCCATGTCCTCCCTCACTTTCCTCTCCATCTCATGGGTTTTGAGGTTCCCAATGAGACCAATCAATTTCTCTTCCTTGTCATTGAGTTCCTTCAAGGTTGTTACTTTTACTTCCCATGAAGGAGGAAGCGCCCGGATGATCTTTCTAACTCTTTGATCATTATCAATAGCATCACCTAGAGAAGAAAGTCCATTAGTAATCTTTGTAAATCTTGTAACCATATCATCTATGGTTTCATTTTCTTGCATGCAAAAATTCTCATATTGGGACCGAAGAAGGTCAATCTTAGCCCTCTTCACTTGTGAGGTCCCTTCATGTGTAACTAGCAAATGTGTCCAAATTTTATATGCGGACTTGCAATGAATAACTCTAGCTATGTCATCATCATTAAGGGCTTGAAGTAGTGCATAGTGAGCCCTAGCATTGGCATCAAATTCTTTGGTCTCTATTTCGGACCAAGTGGATTCATCACCGGGGGTGCACTAAAGGGTTTGGTCACGGCCTTGCAACTCGACTACCTAGAGATTGCAAGAAAACGGTCATCTTAACCTTCCATATGGGAAAGTTAAGTCCATCAAACTTAGGAGGGGTTTTAATTCCATAGGCCATTTTTACTAAGTGAATATGAATGAAATGATTAGCAAAATTAGGATCTCTCTAAGGTTGTTAGCCAAATCCTAGAGTCCAAGCTCTGATACCAATTGAAAAACACCTAGAGGGGGGTGAATAGGTGTAATTGCTAATCTAATGATTCTTTAAAAACTAAGTATGATGAATGATGCAACGATCTCTCAAAACAAAACTAAGAGCCGAATACCCCGTGAGAGGTTCTGAACTCCTTCCTCCCAATTCCCCTTGAATGGGTAGAGGTTCGCAATGCAACCTTATTGTATGAGATATGATCGATCAAGGCAAAGTATGATGGATGAATAGTGAGATGAACACAATATATCACAAGTATCACAAGCTTGAAGTAATAGCACAAAGAAAGAGACAAGATCACAAGCAAGAAATTGAAAGCAATATAGTGCAATAGAAATTTAAAAGGCAAAATGGAGAGCAAGAGCAAAAGACAATCGCAAACACAAGTATTTGTTTCGAGGTTCGAGCCACCGCTCTACTCCCCGCCTTCACCTCCGTGAAGGGTTTCCACTATCCACCGAGAACGCCTTACAATGGTCTACCGAAGACCCGAGCACCGAGCTCTCCAACTTACAATAACCTCTACCGAAGAGGTGTCTCCACAAGAAGAAAAAGATTACAAGTCACCAAGGTGATCACAAAAAGATCACCAAACTCTTTTATAAACTCTCACTCTTTACAACTTCCTATAGAATGAGTAAGGATTTTGGCTCTAAGAAGTGTGGTGAGAAAACTTCAGTTGTAGAGTGATATTTGTTATCAAACACAACTGAAAAATAAGCTCAAAAAGAATTGGAAATGAGTGGCTTAAACTATTTTTCTTCTCTTTTGAAAATAATGAAAAACTTGAGAATTTTCTTGTATTTAGTAAGAGAGTCTTCTCCTCTATTTATAGGGAGAGAAATGGGTTTAAAACATTTTATTTAGACCTTATTTGCTCTGAAAACAAACTAGAAAACCCTGTAAAAGTCTGCCAAAAAGCAGATCAAAAAACAGATTTCAGAATTGCACAAAAGAGGAAAGAGTCATTGGGCAGCAGCAGGCTTGGCGGTCGACCGGGCCGGTCGACCGCCAGCTCAGCTGGTCAAAGAGCCGTTGGCTCGGGTCTTCTGGCGGTCGACCGGCCGGTCGACCCAGAAAACCCGAGAACAAACTGCTCTCAGTCTTCCTCTGGCGGTCGACCCAGAAAACCCGAGAGCAAACCTGCTCTCAGACGGTCGACCGCCCGGTCGACCGTCGGACGTGCACAGACGTGCACGCCCAGGCACAAAAGCCGGTCGACCGGGCCGGTCGGCCGGTCAGCCTGAAACAGGAAAAACAGTATTTTTTTTTTTACTTAGAAAAATTTTGTAAAATAGTTTTGGGTTTGAACAACTTAAGTAACATGCTAGTAGGAGTATATAAACATGATCTAAACATGATATTTATTTGTAAAACTTAGGGTCATGTAAATATCTACTAAGGCATGAAACAAACTTTAAAACATGAAAACTTAAATACAAGACTCACATTTTAACAAAACCAAATTGTATGTGTATCCTAGAGCCAATATCCAACAATCAAACTTTAACATTCTATTCTACAATGATTCTAAAGACTTCCAGTTCTTCAAGAGGGCTATCACCATATGATCTTCAAAACTTGATTCTTGAGCCCAAATTTAGTAGACTTGAGTCCAAAGCACCTTCCTTTAGGGAAGAATCCTGAAACACACTTAAACAATAAACAATATTAGTACAAATAACTAATATGTTTTGTAATCATCAAAACACACTAAAAACAGGTGATTGTAACCTTAGGCCAACAAAGACGGTATTGGAAGTAATTAGGATGCGCATACAAGCATACAGTGAGAGATTAAATAAAATATTAGTCAAAATGTGGGAAAGTCTCATTGTATAAGCTTAGCTAATGGATTTATGAAACTAGTAAGTCAAGAGAATAATCCAATTAGGAAAACCCTCATAGATACCTTATGTCTCATGGAGCCATTTACCGAGCATATACAACCTTACCCCAGACTGACCAATCATTAAGCATATTGAAACTTTGAAATCATGCTTGAAGTTTTTGTTCTGGGAGATTCAACCTGTAACTTTTCGCTCTCGGGAGAATAATTGGACTTTATGACCATACGAGACCAATACGTCAAGGGATAATCCAAATAAAGAACCCTCATAAATATACCTTTGTCGTATGTAGCCATAGTCTTGTTGGACCTGCAAAAAATTGGTCTAAAGTAAGGATACAACTCATCGATAGATTGGATGCATCCGTCCTGGATAGAGGCCCCTACCAGATGATAATCTGGTACCTCCAACGTTGGAGTAAACCAATCAGGAGAGTTGTCCTCTCATGTGGGGGATATCCTATCAATTGAGCTATCTCCCGAATTGGGAAATCTCATCATCGAAATATGGAAGGAACCCGACACAGAAAAACTAACGAGGGTTCATCCGCCTGTAGGTTCAAATGAGGGAAGCCCATTGGCTAGTGTCTGTGATCCCAGTGGGGGCAATCCCATCAGCGGAACATCAGACCGGGGCTCTGAGAGGGGAAAATTCCTCCACAGAGTGGGGACTCTTAGTGGGGTCAATCCCACAAAGGAAGGTTTTGGCTCCTTAGGACTACCGAGAAAAGTGTAGGTACACCTAGAGGGGGGTGAATAGGTGTAGTGCTAATCTAATGACAATAATGCCGAATTTAAAAACTAAATACTAATATACAACGTTAATCAAGAGTGAGTCCGAATTCTCCTTGAAGGGCTCTGAAACTACTCCTCTTGATTTCTCTGAATTATGAGTTGAGGAGCTTCAACAGCTCTCTTTATTGAACATAAGGTGGGCACACAAAAAATATCAAACATATATATGAATGAGCAATAATAACACCAATGCAAGATATAAAGAGAGATAAGAGTTGAGAGATGAAGATCAAATGCAAAGATCAGGATATGTTTCGAGGTTCAAGCACTGCTCTATGTCCCCGCCTTCAAACAGAAGGATTTTCACTATGTCTACACATGACCTTCTATAAAGGGACTCCACCGAGGAATTACAACTTACAAAACTTGGAGCACACACTCTAACTCTCACACCTCTACACAAGAGGGAGCACAAAGCAAAGAAAAAAAAGTTACAATCTTGGTGATCCAATGATCACAAACAATACTTAGTGATCTCAAAGGATCATAAACATTTTCTTACAAAAACAAAGATCTTAAAGATAGATTTGAATTGAATAACTCAAGTATGTGAGAAATCAAAATGTTTGGAAAAGAAACTACAAAGAAAATACTTAGAAAAAACTTCTTGATAGATATGAAAAATAAAAACAAAATAAAATTCTTAAAACTTGTATTTCTTTGATTTTTCTAAAACTTTGAAAAAAATAAAGATAAAGATTTTTGCACAAAACTTCTTTTAAAAACTTGCTGAAAACACTAGAGAAGTAGAGAATTTTTACGTTTGAAAATCTTATGTGAAACATCCCCCAAAACCCATATTTATAGGGCTTTGGAAAATATAGCCGTTCGGGGTCAAAACCTGCCCAGAACAGACTGTCGATCGACCGCTTGGTCGACTGGCCAACTGTTAAATTTTTGACCGTTTAAGCCTGTCGGTCGACCTCCCAGTCGACCGAGGCGAGAACCAGAGAGCAGCCTCTCTGGTCGGTCGACCGCTCAATCGACCGGGGCCAGATCTAAAAAGCAAACTCTCTGGATCGGTCGACCATGCGGTCGGCAATGGCCAAGGGCTTGTGCACGTTTTGTGCATATCGGTCGACTGGTCGGTTGACCGCCAGGCAGCCCAAAAGTGGGTTATAGGTTAGGAAATCTTGGCTTTTAAAAACCTATAAAATCTCATAAAACTTCATAAATTCTACAAAAATAAGTTCATATAAATATTTGAAGTACAAATATGTGTGATCAAAATTCAACACATATTACAAACTATTTGAACTATTTTTGAGGTAATGCATTTAAGTCTTAAACCAAAAACCTTATTTTCCAAAATCAAACTTTGGAAAGGAAAATCGATTTTTCTTCAAACTTGTATAGATACAAAACAAGATATTTGAAACACATTTGAAGCATGATGTGCATGTATAAAATCCAATACACATAGTAAATGATATATCTATGTTTTGACATTAAATCTCAAAACTAAGTTTAGATAAAAACAAAACTTAAAACATATGAACTAGATGCATCAAAATAAGTTTTTCTAAACATATGAAGTATAGATGCATATGGATGAAATCCAACATACATATAAATCATGTAAACTTGTTTTGATTCTATCTATTCATGAAAACAATATATGTATATTTGAAAATTTGAAACGGTTAAACTGGGACCAAAACTTTTGAACTTGTATGTGTGTATACTTAAGCATATCAAACTAAGCTATCCTTACATAAGATCTAAACAAAACTACACAAACCTAAACCGAAATCTTCTTGTTGATCTTCTTCTCTAAGATGACTTGATCCAACTTGATCCAAATGAGCTTGACTCCTCTAGAGTACAAGATACGATCTTAAAACGTGAGCTCTTGAATCAACACATAATAGCTTCAAACTCGACTTTGAATTCTTTGTTGAAACTAAATATCTACTAAGATCTTGATCAATAACTGAAACTTGATAAATATAAGATCATTAGTAACTTAACTTCATAAGTTAGTTATCATCAAAACTAAGGTGAAGAGCCTTTGAGCTAACAATCTCCCCCTTTTTGATGATGACAAAACTTATGAGGTTATATATGCATGAATTAAAGATAAACTTCATAAAAGCTCCCCCTTAACTCATGCATAGCAAATAAACAAATAGATATTCAATGTAAGCTCAGATACCAATACATAATAATAAAAATATGCAATAAGAATCATAAAACACATGCATATGAATATTCAAAGAAGCTCAGATATCAAATAAAACAAAATATGTAGATTAAGATACCAATGGAATGGATATGCAATAAGAGCTTTGGATATCAAAATCATAAACATATGCATAAAATATATATGTGTGCATAAACACAAATAAACATGCATATATAAATCAAATCCTTCTCCCTGTTTTTTTTTACTCATCAACAAGGGATGAAGAGGAACAAACAATATAAATGTATATGGGATATATATTCATGAAGAGGAAAGACGTCAAGTTAACTCCCCCTGCATACATGCATTACATGAAGAAGGAATCACTAAACCCAAACCAATATAAGAATAATATACAATGTATAGACGGAGATGTTAAGCTCCCCCTACACACGTGTATCACATAAAGAAGAGAGGTCAAGCTCCTCAATATGTAAAATACACTCGATATGAATCTATATATGGAGGAGATGTTAAGCTCCCTTGCATATCGGCTATACATTTCAAACAAATTTTGAAAACCGATTAAAACAATTTTGATACCATTAAAAACTATCAATTGAAATAAACCAATTAAAAGGAAACACAAATCTTTTTTTAACCAATTGATACTAATGGAAAGAAATGATACCAATTGAAAGTAAATTTTAAACTAATTTTTCAGGTAAATACTAAAATTATTTTGCAATATAGATACAATTTGAAGTAATACCATTTGAAGGATATTGATACTAATATTGAACATGTTAGCATTTTCCAAACAAAATATTTTTCTTTTAAAAGATTGGGAGTAAGATACCATTGAAAACATACCAATTAAATTTATAGTCAAGAATTTTTCTCCCTCTAATTGAAATACCAATGAAAATAATGCATAAGCTTGTAAAGGATATTAATTTTAATATTTTAGAAATAAATCAAGCTTAGCTAAATAAGCTGTGCTATAAAGAATATGTATGAACATTTTTAATTTAGCAAAAAATCATATATATGTATGTATGCTCAGAGCAATATAATACCAATTAAAATCAGATGCATACATGTATAAGAAAACATGAGTATACAAAAATTAATTTTCATTAAAATCATGTATATCTCATAACATCCACCCTCTCATGTACATGTTTAAAGCATAACTTCATTAAAGAGCATACAATGGAATGATCACCCAACCAACCGCCCTTAAGGGGTAGAAGTTTTTAAAAATAAGATTTAGAATATTTACATAGTTTGAAAACACTACCAAGTGAAGAATAAATAACTAGTTTAAAGATAATTTTAAAAACTAATACGAAATTCTTCAAGTAAAGAATAAAAATAAATATATATTCCATGATATATAAAATTACACGAGAATCGATACTCAAAAGTTTATAAAGCAGATAGATTCTCATGAATCCAAAATCATGAGTAAGCATAAAATATAGAGTGTGTAAGAATCATGTCAGGAACATATACATAGAAAAAAACAATAAAGCTCAATCAAAATTCCTTTATAAACATGAAAATCAAAAACACGAGAATTCTATGTTTATCAAAAACTAAACAAACTTCAAGGCATATGTATGTTTTGTCAAAACTAAGGCTTACATATTTATCCTAAACATCAATTGCGTTCATAAACGAGTATATGGCATATAAAACAAGCGACTCAAGGATAAAACATATGAATCAAATAGTTTATACAAAATCTATATATACATGAAGCTAAACATAAAAACATGTACAAAAATAGGGAATACAAGAGAAAATATAAGAATCATCAAAATTAGGTTATACAAATACATCTAATGAGTACACATGAGCAATAAGGCACCCAAACATCATAATCAAGTGTAGCTCACTAATTGTATATGTATAAACACAAGTTTTAATGAAAGGTTACATCTAAACATATAATCAAAACATGAAGCATAAAAACATTAAGACATGATTATATGAACAGATATGATCATTAGTCTAAATGTAAGTGTTTTAAAACTAAGATATATAATAGCTAAACAATAGTGAGAACATAAAAATATGAATCTATAAAAATATGGGTGTGTCTCAAATACTATACATGTATATCACAAGTCTAAAAAATATTGCATTTAACATAATGAACACGGAAAACATGACATGCTAAAATCATCAATATGAAAGCATGTAAATTAAAATAGGAGTAGAGATAGTTACCAGACCGAATGAGCTAATCTCTATATCTCCAAGCCATGGTGGTCCACCCACCAAATATTTCTTGAAAGTGATGCATCTAAAAATGTGAACATTTAGCTTGAAACGCATCCACCATCAAGGCACCAATACTCTCACGTCTTGTGAGAGCCCACACCTACATCAAATACAATAGGAGTGATTTTGATACCCCCACTTTTTTGAGTCTACGGGGGTTAGCACCTTTCCTAACCCAAATATTTTTACTTACAAAATTAGAAATATTTATTCTATCATAGCAAAACTTTGCAAGATGGCCTTTGCTATCGCAATGCCTACAAGTGTACACATTAGTATAGATAAAATCATGTGTGTGTGAGCATGATGAGCATGTGTATGCCATGATTTGTGTGCATGAAATGTGGAGTATGTTTCTTGCGAACATGGATTCCAACCTCTTGTGGTTCATGGCACAATGGTTCAAAGTGGAGCCCAAACAATCCACACTCTTCTTCAATATACATATATCATTATCAATACTAAAAGAAGATGTGGAACAAGCAACATGTTTATCACAAAAGATGAAGCAATGGAAGCATGACAAACATGGGAATCAAAATTATTTTTCAACGAAACTTTTGCTGAAGAAATGCATTCTAATTCTTTAGAAATTAAAACTATTTCGTTTTTCATTGAATCATTCTCTTTTAAAATAAAATCAAGTTTTGAAGATAAAACATCAGCATTCTTTAAGACAATATCAAAATTATTTTTATTTTTTAAAATTTTATTTTCTTTTAAAACAAGTTCAAGTTGAGTTTTCGATGAATATCTTTCATTTGAAATCTTAACCATCTCGTATAAAATCATATTAAGTTTTAAAAACAAATTTTTATTTTCTTCTTTAATTCAAAACTTTTGCTTTCCAAAACTTTTTATTTTGAAAGCAAATGTTCACAAAATATTGAGAGCTCTTCATTTAAAGCATGACCATCTATACTACTATTATGATCATTAGAAGAGCTAGCTATCATCTAGATGAGTGTCCGAAGTTACCTCAAGGGAGTCATTACCTTGGACCATGAAGCACGCTGGTCGGATTCATCTCCAATGAATTTCTTCTCCAAAATGTTTGTCGTTTGTTTCTTGGGAGAAGTCAATATGATCTACACTATAAAAGCGAAATCACAATGAGAAATCATTCATAAATAATCTTTATTTAGTGATTGCCTAAGTACAATCAATGCTTGTGTATTGGCCTCTAGGTACTTGCCATTATCAACATATGATTTCTTTGTGGTGGCAAGGTAGACATGCAATCATAGAGATTTTAAATATGCACTCATCTTAAATTTTCACATATCGATGTTAGAAACATCATACATGGGTGAAGCAAGAAAATTCATGAGTGTAAACTATATGTGTCCAAAACAACAACTAGATTAGCAAATGAGAATCTCACTCCTAGGTGGTTAAACCGAATATCAGAGTGCTAGCTTTGATACCAGTTGTAGGTACACCTAGAGGGGGTGAATAGGTGTAGTGCTAATCTAATGACAATAATGCGAAATTTAAAAACTAAATGCTAACACACAACGTGTAATCAAAAGTGAGTCTAAATTTTCCGTGAAGGGCTCTAGAACTACGCTTCATGATTTCTTTAAATAATGAGTTGAGGAGCTTCAATAGCTCTCTTGATTGAACACAAGTGTGGGCACATAAATAATATCAAGCATGTATATGAATGAGCAATAATAACAATAATGCAAGATATAAAATAGATGAGAGTTGAGAGATAGAAGATCAAATACAAACACCAGGATATGTTTCGAGGTTCGAGCCACTGTTCTACGTCCCTGCTTTCAGACAGAATGATTTCTACTATGTCCCTACAGGACCCTCCATAAAGGGACTGAGGAATTACAACTTACAAAACTTGGAGTACACAACTCTAACTCTCACACCTCTACACAAGAGGGAGCACAAAGTAAAGAAAGAAAAGTTACAATCTTGGTGATCCAATTATCACAAACAACACTTAGTGATTTCAAAAGATCACAAACAATTTTCTCATAAAAACAAAGATCCTAAAGATAGATTTGAATTGATTAGCGCAAGTATGTGAGAAATCAAAGTGTTTGAAAAAGAAACCACAAAGAAAATACATGGGAAAACTTCTTGATAGATATGAAAAATAAAAAACAAAATAGAATTCCCAAAACTTGTATTTCTTTGATTTTTGCAAAACATTGAAAACAAATAAATATGAAGAATTTTTGCACAAAAACTTCTTTTAAAAACTTGCTGAAAATACTAGAAAAGTAGAGAATTTTTCCTCTTGAAAATCTTATGTGAAACAGCCTCCAAAACCCATATTTATAGGGCTTTAGAAAATATAGCCTTTGGGGTCAAAACCTGCCAAGAACAAGTTGTCTGTCGACTGCCCGGTCGACCGATCAATATTTAAACTTTTGACCGTTTAAGCCTGTTAGTCGACAGCCCGATCGATCGTCCCAAGGCAAAATGCCATATCGATTGATGACTCGGTCGACCGAGGCCAGAACCGGAGAGCAACCCTCTAGTCGGTCGACCTCTCGATCGACTAGGGCCAGATCCAGAAAACAAACTCTCTGGATCGGTCGACCGTGCGATCTACCGGCCCAATCACCAAAGGCTTGTGCAAGTTCTGTGCACACCGGTCGACAGTCCCATTGACCGAGCCACTGAATCGGTCGACCGGACGGTCGACCAATCGATCGACCAGCCGGTCGACCACCAGTCAGCCCAAAGCTGAGTTATAGGTTAGGAAATCTTGGCTTTTAAATACCTATAAAATCCAATAAAACTTCATAAAATGTCCACAAAAATAAGTTCATATAAATTTTGAAATATAAATATATGTGACCAAATTCAACACATATTACAAACTATTTGAACTATTTTGAGGTAAAAAATTTAAGTCTTAAACCAAAAACCGTATTTTCCAAAAATTAAACTTTGAAATGGAAAACCGATTTTTCTTCAAACTTGTATAGATAAAAAAACAAGATATTTGAAATACATTTGAAGCATGATGTGCATGGATAAAATCCAATACACATAGTAAATGATATATCTATATATTTGACATTAAATCTCAAAACTAAGTTTTGATAAAATAAAACTTAAAACATATGAGCTAGATACATCAAAATAAGTTTTTCTAAACATATGAAGTATAGATGCATATGGATGAAATCCAACAAACATATAAACCATGTAAACTTGTTTTGATTCAATATTTGTTTATTTGAAAATCCAAAACGGTTAAACTGAAACCAAAACTTTTGAACTTGTGTGTGTGTGTATATACTTGAGCATATCAAAACTAAGCTATCCTTACATAAGATCTAAACAAAACTACACAAACCTAAGCCGAAGTCTTCTTGTTGATCTTCTCCTCTAAGATTTCTTGATCCAAACTTGGTCCAAATGAGCTTGACTTTTCTAGAGTATTAGATGCAATCTTGAAACGCGAGCTCTTGAATCAACACGTGATTGCGTCAAAACTCGACTTTGAATCCTTTGTTAAAGTTAAACCCTACTAAGATCTTAATCAATAAATGAAACTTAATAAACAAAAGATCATTAATAACTTAACTTCATAAGTTAGTCATCATTGAAACTAAGGTGAAGAGCCTTTGGGCTAACAAAAAGCCCAGCAAGTCTGCATTGACACTTTCAAGTGGGAAAAATTTCATCAGCGGAGTGTACATGTCACGCCTCGCTTCCCAAAATATAGAGTACGGATACGTGATAATGGCCAGCAGATACTCACAAAGAGAGAAATCTCTTCCGTGAATATCTTAAGTTGCAGTACAGGAGTCAAATTCTCGCACACATATACAAAAGACAATCAGATATTTTATTTTCACATATAAGATATACATCTATGCAATAGTCTTTGTCTGGATACAGGACTGAGAAAAATAACAAGGCAAAATACAAAAGATACAACTTGACACCGAGTCATCATAATAAGACCAAATGCCAAAATGACATAAGAATAAGGAACTTCGGACTCATGCCTGGTAATATCCTTGGGTTCTTCGTACAGTGGCTCGTCGGTTTCCTCAAACTCTAATGCTGAAAAATCGAGGTCCGTTAGAACTGGACCAGCAAGTGCACACACGAAAAAAAATATAAAATGAAAATATGAAAGTAAAATGGGTAAATATAAGTAGAGCATTGGAATGAAAGAATAATAAATCTGACGGTAATATAAACTTACAGATAAAATAATAGTGAGAATAATAGAATAATTGATCATGTGCAATAAGATCGTGCATGTATACTATGACATGAATATAATGAACATGAAGCATCCTAGACGAGTAATGTCGTATAACATAATCACAAGATCACAAGAACACAGGATCACAAGTTAAAATAATATGTAGGTCCAGGAACGTCATGTAGTCAAGATCATCCATGTCACAAGTAATAATCCTAAGTCTGACAGTTTTATTACTCTAACTAATACAGCCATCCTGTGCCCCATCCCACAGAATATATGCATATCAAAAATGATACGTTTGTGGATCCTGAGCAGCAGGGAGGAAACAGTATGGTGTACTCAGATATACAAGCAAAAAGTGCGCACATGAGTTACAAGATCACGGGAACACATGTGGCATCCAAACCCAAAGAGGTCGCCCTTCCAAGCACACCTCCCTGATCCCCTGCTACTAGTCTCACCCAGTAATCCTCGGCTTGGTGGATTTTATTAGACAAATATAATACAGTATATTGGGGTATAAATGTAATCACAAAATAGTAATCATTAGATCTGTCTGAGAAGTGAGTAAAAATACATAGGGTGACATCAGCTTACTTGCTCAACATTTACTAATTGATGCTAGCAAATTTATACTTATACTTCAATGATCATTTTCATTTATGCAACAAACATCCTATCTAAAATGCATGTATGTCTTACAATATATATATGATCAAGGAAGGATATAGGAAATTGAGACCAGAAAAGAAGTTATAAATCAATAGGAGAACAAAGAGGAGAGTATGTGTACACTTGCCTGATATCGTTGGAACCTGATTTCCCTTAACGACAACTGGCACTGAGCAAGATATACAGCCTAAATATTGTGTGAGTTAATTAGCAGACTTGACATTTTTTTATTCAATGATAAGTCAGATGAGAATGTAATCGGACGTTGAGTATTTAAGAAATAGGGTATAGTTTTACTGTAGATTTGGTTAGTTAACAATCTCAAATAATTAATTTTCTGAATTTAGCAACTATCCATTAAAAAAATAATCTCATGATCAAATACATGCACGAACTAATAAATCAATATATAATATTTACACATGACCAGATTATGAATCTTACAATTTTAGTAACATTTAGAAATATAATGGGCAATTTAAATAGACAAATATTAAATAATGATCACAAAGAATATTTTACTTTAAGTTATTCTAAGTAATATTATCCCAAAATAATTTTACAGAGTCACAATTTCAGTTTGTGATTTTATATGAGTTTTCTGAAATTTTCTGAGTTTATTTCTAATTTTTTTGAATTTCAATAAGCCTAAAAAAATCAATAAAAATCTTTAACGGGTTTGTTGCTACAGTAACGGGCCTGGATCTGCTACAGTGCCAGATCTGGGTCTGCTACAGTGCCAGATCTGAATGTGTTACAGTACGGGTCTATAGTTGGTACAGTAACTTTTTCTATTTATATTTGGATTTTATTTTTATTTAGTTAATTAGTCTAAAATGGTATTAGGCTCGGGTTTCAGTCGGGTCGGGTTCTGTGCGCTGCATAGAACAGATTGTCGGGTATGTGTTTAGGCCATTAGCATCTCTTGGCTCAAAGCGGTTAGCTATTTCAAACTATAATACACTTCAAAATTCAATGTCAAAGTTTAGTCCTCAAGAATTTTCAGTTTATTATGTTTTGATTAGATAATAATCTATTGGAATAAAGGGATTTACTATGCTTTCAGTAATCATGATTTTTGACACCAATTGGACCTCTGCTAACAAGGAAAAAGACGTGATTGGCCAAGCATTGCCTCGGCCAGCAGTCTTGCTGGCCGAGTGCAGGTCTATTTGTTGTTTTTTTTTTAAATTAGGTCGGGTTCGGGTCTGTGCTATGCACAGACTCGAATTGGATCTACTCAGTCGGGCACAGGCCCATCCCGACTGGCCTGGCCTGGCCCAACCTCGGCTAGAGGCCGAGAGCAGAGCGATTCTCCCTTTTTTGGATAAAATTTTTATAAAATTAAACAAAAATTATAAAAATTGAGAGGTGCAACTTGGTTGTTCATACATATTTTTATTAGGATTTTAGAATAAGTATTTCATGATGAAATTAGTGATATTAGCCAGTGTATGCTACATGTTCGACGAAATGCCAGAAAGAATAAAAATATTCAAAATATAAAATCACCCACCCGAAATGCGTCCCTTCAGTCTGAAATCTCCTCCCTCATGTCTAGTACCTCAGGGTCTTCCTTAGATTGGATTTTGTTGAGAGGAAATAAGAGAAAAGTGAAAAAGAAAAAAATGTTAATTAATATGCAATAAGAGAGAAGTTGGAGAGAGTGGGGGAAGTGGGAGGAGTTGAAGAGTATTAGATTGAGGCTTAAATATATATGCATGGGCTTTAATACCACGCGCTAATGTGGCATAATGGTTTACACTCTAATTTCCCCTCATGTTGACTTGGGTTCAAAACCTAGCGAGTGCATATTAATTAACATTTTTTTCTTTATTTATTTTTTTTGCCTTTTCTTAATTCGGTTAAATTCCTATTTAATTTGGAAAAATTCCTACCACTTTTCAAAATACGGAGTATGGGTACGTGACAATACATGCACGATCCTCCGAGTGGGGGAATTCTTAACATCGGAGGAATAATGTTTTCACCTCCTATGGGGGAAATCTCATCAGCGGGGCATGTGGACGGACGGATGGATGTCATAACCGCCTCCGATTAGGGAAAATCCCATCTGCGGGGGATTCACAACGGATGGTTGTTGGCCCAATGGCCTTTCACCTTAGTTTGATGATGACTAACTTATGAATTTAAGTTACTAATGATCTTGTGTTTAATAAGTTTCAGATATTGATCACGATTTTAGTAGGTGTTTAGCTTCAACAAAGGATTTAAAGCCAGTTTTGGAACTAAAACACGTGATTCAAGAGCTTGCACGTCAAGATTGCATTTAGTACTCAAGATGGAGTCAAGCTCATGGATCGTGTTTGGATCGGATCGTCTTGAGAAGAAGATTTACAAGAAGACTTCAGTTTAGATTTGTTTATTGTTTTAGATCTTGTGTAAAGATATATTAGTTTTGATATGCTCAAGTATACACACACACACAAAAGTTCAAAAGTTTATTGGTTTCGGCTTAACCATTTTAGATTCTCAAGAATATATATTGTTTTCATGAATAGATTTCATCAAAAGTAGTTTACATGGTTTATATGTATATTAGATTTTATCCATATGCATTGATAGTTAATAAATCTAAAAACTTATTTTGATGATTCTAATTCATGGTTTCAAAGTTTTATTTTTATCAAAACTTATTTTGGGATTTAATGTCAAAAACATAGATATATCATTTATATGTGTATAGATTCTATCCATACACTATGCTTCAAAATGTATTTCAATATCATGTTTTTGTATTTATACAAGTTCTAGAGATAACGGATTTTCATTCCAAAATTAAGTTTTGGAAAATACCGTTTTGGTTTCAAGGAAAATTTCAAACCTCAAAAATAGTTCAAATAGTTTGTAATATGTGTTGAATTTTGATCACATATATTTGTACTTCAAATATTTATATGAACTTATTTTTGTGAAATTTCTAAAGTTTTGAGGGAATTTTTAGGTATTTAACAAGTTAGATTTTAATCCCTAAAAATTCATACTGAGCGTTCTGGCGGTCGACCAACCGATCGATTGGACCAGAGCTCGATCGACCTGGCGATCAATAGATGTGCACAGAGACGTACACAATGCCTTGGCCTTGGGCCGTCGACCGCACGGTCGACCGATTCAGAGAGCTTGCTCTCTGGATTTGGCCCCGGTCGAACGGTCAGTCGACCGGCCCATAGAGAGAGCTCTCTAATTCTGGCCTCAGTCGACCGGGTGATCAACCGACAAGCATGTTTGCCTAAGGGCGATTGTCCGACAGGTCGATTGACAACCCCAATGGTCAAAAATCTGACCGTTGGCGGTCGACCGGGAGGTCAATCGACAGGTCATTTTTTGACCTGTTCTGAACTCCAACAACTATATTTTAGACCCCTAAATAATTGGGTCTTTGAGGCCAGTT
Organism: Agave tequilana; assembly: GCA_038442645.1. Classification (NCBI taxonomy): domain Eukaryota; kingdom Viridiplantae; phylum Streptophyta; class Magnoliopsida; order Asparagales; family Asparagaceae; genus Agave; species Agave tequilana. Next base: position 40,955 of record JAVJIF010025149.1, on the reverse strand, counting down.
TTAGCTAAGATTTTAAAAGGCTAAATTTCTCTATTTTTTTAGTGTTTTTAGCAAAGTTTTCAAAAGAGTTTTTGTGCCAAAATTCTCTATCTTTATTTGTTTTCAATGTTTTGAAAAATCAAAGAAAATCAAGTCTTTCGGAATTCTATATTGTTCTTCATTTTATATATCCATTAAGAAGTTTTCTTCAAGTATTTTCTTTGTTGTTTTATTTTTAAACACTTTGATTTCTCATATACTTGAGCTATTCAATTCTAAGCCTATCTTTAAGATTTTTGTATTGTGAGAAAAATTGTCTGTGATCCTTTGAGATCACCAAGAGAGAGTTTGTGATCATTGGATCACTAAGTTTTATTTCTTCTTTACTTTGTGCTTGGCTTAGTGCCCACCTCTTGTGTAAAGGTTTGTGTTGAGAGGGTGGAGTTGTGTACTCCTAGTGTTGAGTTGTAATTCCTTGGTGGAGGTCCCTTTGTAAAAGGTTCTGTGTGGACATAGTGAAAATCCTTCTGTGTGAAGGCCGGGACGTAAAGCAGTGCTCGAATCTCGAAATATATCTTTATATTTGTGTTTTGATATTTTCTCTCAACTCTCATCACTCTTTATATCTTGCATTTCTTTACTTGCTTATATTCATATGCTAGATATAGTTTGTGTGTCCACACTTGTGTTAAACCAAGAGAGCTTTTAAAGCACCTCAACTCTTAGTTTAGAGAAATCTTGAGAAGTAGTTCCAGAGCCCTTTAAGGGAAATTCAGGCTCACTCTTGGTTACACGTTGTGTATTTGCAATTAAGTTTTTAATTTCACATCATTTGTACTAGATTAGCTCTACACCTATTCACCCCCTCTCTAGATGTACTTTCAATTGGTATCAGAGGTAGCACTCCTCATATTCGGTTTAACCATCTAGGAGTGTAATCCTTGAATTACTAATCTAGATATTTGATTTGCACACATATAGTTTACACTCATGGATTTTTTTGCTCCACCCATGTATGATGTTTCTAACATCGATGTGTGAAAATTTAAAATAAGTTCATATTTAAAAGCCCTCGGATTGCATGTTTATTTTGCCACTACCAAGAAATCATATTTTGGTAATGAGAAATACATTGAGGTTAATGCACAGTCCATGGAGGCACTTAAGTACACACTTAGCAAAGAACACATTTCTTTGATTTCTCATGTGATTCCACTTTTATAGTGTAATACACATTGACTACTCCCAAGCAACAAATAACAAATAATGTAGAGAGAGAATCTAGTGGAGATGAGTCTGACCAAGCTTGCTTCATGGTCCAAGGGATTGACTCCCTTGAGGAAAATCGGACACTCATCTAGATGACATTGCTAGCTCTTATAATAATGATCATGATAGTATAGATGCCCATCCTTTAAATGAGCTTAATGATGTTTTGAAGAAGAATGAGATTTGTTTCCAAAACTTGATTTTCTTATAAAAGAAAACGATTCTTTGAAAAATAAAATTATTTTAATTTCAAAAGAATTGGATTTAGTTTCAAAAGAAAACTCTCTTTGAAAAATGATTTTATTCTCATATTTGTTATGATTCCATTGCCATACCTCCTATTGATAAGAATGCATGCTCCACTTCTTTTTCAATTATTGAAAATGATATTTGTGTTTTGAAGAAGAGTGTAAATTGTTTAGGCTCCACGTTGAGCCAATGTGCCATGAACCACACACGTTTGGAATCTATATTTCAGAAGAAACATACTCCACATATTCATGCACATTCATCACGGCATATACATACTTCTCATGTTCACACGCATGACACTATGTATGCTCATGTGTACACTTGTATACATTGTAGACGTAAGGGCCACCTTACAAAATTTTGTTATGATAGAATAAATGATTTAAATTTTGTAAGTAAGTTTGTTTGGGTTAGGAAGGGTGCTAACCCCCATGGACCCAAAAAGATATGAGTACCAAAAGTCACTCTTATTTTATTTGTTATAGGTGTGGGCTCTAATAAGATGTGAGAGTGTCGGTGCCTTGATGGTGGATGCATTTTGAACTCAAAGATCATATCTATGGATGTATTACTTTCAAAAAAGATTTGGTGGAAAGACCACCTGGTTTGGAGATATAGAGAATAGTTCATATATTTTGGTAACTATCTATAACTCCCATTTCAGTTTACATGCTTTTATATTGATAATCTTAGCATGTCATGTTTTTCATATTCATTATGTTAAATGCATATTAATTAGACATGTGATATACATAGATAGTCTTTGAGATACATTCATGTTTATACGAATTTACATCTTTTTTGTTCTCACTATAGTTTAACTATTATGTATATCCTACTTCTAAAGCACTTGCATTTAGCCTAATGATTATATTTGTTTATATTTTTATACTTCATATTTAATTACTTGTTTAGATGTAAATTCCATTAAAACTTGTATTTATACTTATACAATTAGTGAGTTACACTTAATTATTATGTGTTTGCACTTCATTGCTCATTTGTACTCATTACATGTATTTGTATAACTTTGTTTTGATAATTCTTACTTCTTCACTTGTATTCCCTATTTTTGTACATGTTTTTGTGTTTAGCTTCATATATATGTTAATTTTGTCCAAAACTATATATACATGTCTATTTTAGAGTCACTTGCCTTCATACAATATTCTTTTGTGAACTCGTTTATATTTGGGATATATATGTATACTTTAGTTTTGACAAAATATACATATACCTTGAAGCTTGTTTAGTTTTGATAAAAAATAGAATTTCTTATGTTTGATGATTTTCATGTATTGAGTAAAAAATTTTGATTGAGCTTCAATCCCTTATTTTTATGATTTTGTTAATTACATGATTCTTACACTCTATATTTGGTGTTTACTCATGATTTTAGTTTCATGAGCTCATATATGTGCTTTATTGCTATATGAGTGTCGATGATCGTGGGATTTTCATATTTCATGGATATATATTTATTTTATTCCTTACTTGAAGGATTTCGTGTTAGTTTTCAAAATTTCTTAAAACTAGTTTTGTATTCTTCAATTTGGTAGTGATTTTCAAATATGTTAAAATATTTTCAAATCTTATTTTGAAAACCCCTACCTTCGAAAGGCGGTTGGATGGGTGTCCATGCCTTGTATGCTATTATTGAAAATCTATTTAAACATGTGCATGAAAGGGAGGTAGTTATGAGTTACACATGATTACAATGAAAATTGATTTTTGTATACTCATGTTTTCTATGTATGTATGCATCATATCTCAATTGATATTATATTGCTCTAATCATACATACATACATATATATGTATGTATATATAGATATATATGTATATATGTATGTGTGTGTGTGTGTGTGTATGAATATATGATTGATTGTGCTTGCTTGATATTGACATACATATTTTAAAGCACAAATTGATTTCATGTTAAGCTTGATTTAGTTCTTAATAATAATTAGTATCTTTACAAGCTTATGCATTATTTTTTATTTGTATTTCATAAAGGCGGAGAAAAATTCTTGTCTTATCTTTCAATTGGTATCTTACTCCCACTTTTATGATGAAAAATATTTTATTTTGAGAAAGCTAACATTTTCAATATTGGTATCAATAACCTTCAATTGGTATTATTCTTAAATTAGTATCTATATTGCAAAATAAATTTAGTATTTACCTAAAAATTATTTGATTTTTTTTTTCAATTGGTGTCATGTCCTTCTATTGGTATCAATTGGTAAAAAGATGGTTTCACTTTCAATTAGTGAAAAGATTTCTTTTCTTTCAATTGATAGTTTTTATTGTTATCAAATTTTTATTTTTAAATATGTTTATTGGTATTGTTTGTTTTTCTTCACCCCTTTATTGATGATTGATAAAAAGGAGGAGAAATATTTAGGTTTATATATGCATATTGTTTTTCGGTTATGCATATATGTTTATGTTTACTTATATATGCATGCTTATTTATATTTATGCATATATATATATATATGTCTTTTTATTTATGCACTTACGTTGAATACCTATTTGTTTTATGATTATGCATGAGTTAAGGGGGAGCTTCTATGAAGCCTATCCTTAATCTATACATATATAACCTCATAAGTTTTATCATCATCAAAAAGGGAGAGATTGTTGGCCCAACGGCCCTTCACCTTAGTTTTGATGATGACTAACTTATGAAGTTAAGTTACTAATGATCTTGTATTTAATAAGTTTCAGACATTGATCAAGATCTTAGTAGGTGTTTAGCTTCAACAAAGGATTCAAAACTAGTTTTGGAGCTGACATATGTTGATTCAAGAGCTCGCGCGTCAAGATCGCATCTAGTACTCAAGATGGAGTCAAGCTCATGGATTATGCTTGGATCGGGTCGTCTTGGAGAAGAAAATCTACAAGAAGACTTCGGTTTAGGTTTGTTTATTGTTTTAGATCTTGTATAAGAGTAGATTAGTTTTGATATGCTCAAGTATACACACACACACAAAAGTTCCAAAATTTATTGGTTTCAGTTTAACTGTTTTTTGATTTTCAAGAATATATATTGTTTTCATGAATAGATTTCATCAAAAGTAGTTTACATGGTTTATGTGTATATTGGATTTCATCCATGTGCATTGATAGTTCATATTGTCTAAAAATTTATTTTTATGATTCTATTTCATGGTTTCAAAGTTTTGCTTTTATCAAAACTTATTTTGGGATTTAATATCAGAAACATAGATATATCATTTTTATGTGTATCGGATTATATCCATACACACTATGATTCAAAATGTGTTTCAATATTATATTTTGGAGAAAACAGATTTTCATTTCAAAATCTAAGTTTTGAAAAATACCGTTTTTGGTTTCACGCTAAATTTCAAACCTCAAAAATAGTTCAAATAGTTTGTAATATGTGTTAAATTTTGATCATGCATATTTGTTCTTCGAATATTTATATAAACTTATTTTTGTGAAATTTATATAGTTTTATGAGAATTTTTAGGTATTTAACAAGTTAGATTTCAATCTCTAAGAACCCAGGCTAAGCCTTTTGGCAGTTGACCGACTGGTCGATCGAACCAGAGCTCAGTCGCTCGGGCGATCGATCGATGTGCACAGAGACGTGCACAATGCCATGGCCTGTTGGCCCAAAGGCCATTAGCCCTATATCTTGATGGATATTTTGATGATAACAAACCATATCTAGTTATGTATTTAACAATTTTTGTTTAAAAGCATTTCAGGTTAAAACAGGTTGATTTGACGGCTCCACAATCAAGACTCACAAGTTTGGAGTTCGCCAAAGATCTGCATTCCCAAGCCAAGCACAATAGAAAGCTTCGGGAACAAGACAATGAAGAAAAGACCAAGTCAAGATCAAGACTATGAAGAATACCAAGATTTGTATTTGTATTTTCTATTTTAGATATTTTGTCAAAACCTAGATGTTAGAAGTAGAGTTATGGGATTACCACCTACACACATTTTAATTTGGTTCATGACTTCAAAAAGGATTTTCAATTTCTATTTTCAATTTAGAGTTAACATGTTTAGATTAAGTTTTTGGAAAATAGTTTAAGTTTTTGGAAAAACATTTATTTGGAAAAACAAGTTTTATCAAAGAAGTTTTTATAAAAATGTTTTAAACTTGTTAGAGTAGTGACATAGGCTCACACTCTAAGTTTTACAAGATACAAAACTTCAAATCCAAGACCAATTCCAAAAAACCCAGGTTTCAGGGTTCTGGAAGTTCTGATTTTTCAGAACTGACAGAAACCGGTCGACCGTCCCGGTCGACCGGCGCGCACAATTCTGTGCATGTCGTGTCAGTCGACCGTCTCGGTCGACCGAGCACTGTGCAGTGCTCTCGGGTTGTTTGGGTCGACCGGGCGGTCGACCGCTGATCCCCAACGGTCGGATTTTTGACCGTTGGCGGTCGACCGGCCCGGTCGACCGGCTGCTGTCAGATTTTCTGATAGACTCCAATAGCTCTATTTTCTGACAGATTTTCTTTTGGGATTTGATCCCAACGGATCTCTGAAGCTGTTTTTGACCCCTATAAATAGGAGGTCACTTCAACATGATAAGACAACAATTAAGATTATTTTTACAAGAAATTTTCAAAAGATTTATAAGTTTTCAAAAGGCTTTCATTTAGAAAAGATTTTCTCTCCAAAAGCCCTAAATTTCTAGACACCCATTTGAAGTCTTTACCTCTACTTCTCTCTAGCTTTTGCACTACACAATCCCATAATTCTTCATCTACATATTGGTTCTAGGATTGTGCAAGTGAGCGATTTTTGATCAAGTGTGATCATCTTCTTATTGAGTGAAGTTGTAGAGGCATCGGCCTCAAGCGAGCTAGTGTGCTCCGGGTGGTGTTGCGGCATCACGAGAGATAGGACAAGTGTGTCCTTGTATTGGTGATCCAGTGGGATCTTCAATAGTGGAAATCCTTCAAGTGTGAAGGCGGGGACGTAGAGCGTGGCTCGAACCTCGGAAACATATCTGCGTGTTTGCGTTTGCTCAAATCTCTCTAAACTCAACTCCTTTATTTTCTTGCACTATAAATTGCTTCATTTATTGCAAGTCTTTTATTTGAGCTAATTGTGTTAGTTAAATTTTAAATTCCGCATTTGTGCCATTTACATATAGCCATCACCTATTCACCCCCCCTCTAGGTGATTTCAATTGGTATCAGAGCCTAACCCTAGTATTTGGTTTAACCACCTTAGGGAGATCCTTGTTATTGGCTACACTATTTGTTGCATTCTTCATATTTTGTGCATTTTACTATTCATCTATGGCTTCACTTGATTTTTCTAGCATCAAGTCCCCACCTAAATTTGATGGCTTGAACTTCCCCATTTGGAAGGTCAAGATGAACCTCTTCGTTAAGTCCCTAGGAGTTAGGGTAGCTAGGGCCATAACTAAAGAATTTGTAGAGCCTCTCACCGATGAGAGATCATGGTCCGAGGACACTACCAAGGACTATGAGGCTAATGCTAGGGCTCAATATGCTTTAACCCAAGCCCTTAATGAAGATGACCTCTCACGCATTATTAACTGTAAATCTGCATATGAAGTTTGGAATGTTTTAATTGTGACTCATGAGGGAACGTCACAAGTCAAGAGATCCAAGATTGACTTGCTACGTTCTCAATATGAGAATTTTTATATGCTTGAAAGTGAGAGTATTGATGACATGCTCATTCATTTCACCAAGATCACTAATGCTTTATCTTCTCTAGGTGACACGATCGACAATGACCAAAAGATTCGCAAGGTCATTAGAGCTCTTCCCAAAGCTTGGGAAGTCAAGGCAACAACTCTCAAAGAACTTAACGATCGGGAGGAGATGGACTTCTCCGGCTTCATCGGTAATCTCAAAACCTATGAGATGGAGATGAAGGTAAGAGAAGAAAGGGAGGCACCCAAGAAGAAAACAATCACCTTCAAAGCCACTCCAACCACTATTGAAGAGGATGACTCATCGGAGCATTGCGATGAGGACTTTGCCATGCTTATCCGGAAGGTAGGCAAAATGTTTTACAGGAAAGGGAGGCAAAGCAACTTCCGAAGAGGGAAACCTCAAGGAAGGTTTGAAAAGAAGAAAGAAGAACCCGGTCCTTGCTTCCATTGCAAGAAGATCGGACATCTCATAGCGGATTGCCCGCTCTCCAAGCAACCACCTCCAAGCATGTACCAAGGAAGAAAAAGGCAATGGTAGCAACGTGGGATGACACGGAGTCGGAATCCGAAGAGGAGAACGACGCCGCTCATATGTGCTTCATGGCACAAGGTGAGGATGCTTCTAAGGTAACCCTTGATAACACCTTAGAAGATGATGATCTTACAATGGATGAACTTGCACATTTTTTCGAAGAACTACAACATAGATATAAGATCTCTCAATCTCATAATAAAAAATTGAAAAAGGAAAATGATATTTTAAAGAATAAACTTGATACTTGTCTTAATGAAAAGAATGTTTTATCTATTGCTTTTGAAAAATTGAAAAATGACTTTGATAAATATAAATTGGCTAATAAAGGAAAAACCCCCATGGTTTCTTGTAATAAAAATGAATTTGTGGAAATTCAAAAACGTGTTGAAAATTTGGATAACACTTTAAAGAAGTGTGCTTTTGATCTTAATAAATTTGCATCTAGATTTCCTAAGGGAGTAACCCAAGGGAAACATACACACCATGCTCATGCACGGAAACATGCACACACACATAAGCATGCACATATGTATGGTAGTGATAAAATTTATGTATGCACGCATTGTGGCCGCAAAGGCCATTTAGAAAAATTTTGTTTTACTAAGCATAATGTACATAACAAACATGTTTGGGTTTGCCCCGGTACTAACCCTATAGGACCCAAGAAAATTTAGGTACCAAAAGACCCGCCAATTTTAGTTGATACAGGTGGATCTACTTCCTCCAAGACATAGGGGGAAACGGTGCCCGGGTGGTGGATGCAACAAAGCCCAAAGATCACATCAAGCTTGCATCGCTATTGTGGAGGCACCTATATTTTGGAGATTGCCCATGTTCGGTAACTTCTCCATTTAAAAGTTTAATTTTTTGCTTGATATATATACAAATGTATAGAAGTGTTAGCTCATTTTTATGCTCTATAGACATATGCTAATGAAGAGTTACATTTCTATCTCAATTGTGTATATGCCATATTTTTTTTGTTTGATATCTTTTGTGAATGTCCACATATCTAGTCTTCATGATATATCTATGTACACATCGTATTTCAAAAACTAAAAATTAATTTTTTTTTTGTAAAAATTTTCATATTTAAAGAAAATACCTTAGAGATGGCAATTGCGCACCTCAACTCATTCAAGAGGATGAAGTTCAGAACCCGTCACTGGGTATTCGGCTTCAACATCTCTAAAACTTTGTAGTATATATGAAAAATTAAAATAAAATGTCTTGTATGTAATTTTGGTTGAAAAGTTGACTTAATGAAGATTAAAACATGTTGTTTGCATAATTATATCATCCTTGTATTTAATTAAATTTTTTTTAAATTTTTCCTTCTGGCTGTTGCTGCAGACTGTCTTTCAGGCAAAGACGGTCGACCGTAAATAGGCGCGGTCGACCGATTTCGCCTGAAATAAATTGCCTTTATTTTTTTATCTGTTATCGGTCGACCGTCCTTAGACTCGGTCGACCGCTGCAAGTTTGCAGAGCTCTCGGGATCCTTGGGTCGACCGACCGGTCGACCGCTCTGAGATTACAGAGCTCTCGGGTTTTTTGGGTCGACCGACCGGTCGACCGTTCGTCGTATTCAGCCCTAAACTGCTATTTATTTTCACTTTTTCTCTCTCTCTCTCTCTCACTCTTTTAGCCGACGAACCCATTTTCTCCCCTTCTCCAAAAATTTCTCTATCTCTCCAATCTCTCAATCATTTCAAAATCCATTTAAAACCCACTTCAAATTCCATCTCCAAGTGCTGGATCTTCAATTTCAGGTCTTCCCATCTGCTGGATTCGAAGATATTCAGGTTTTCTTGATCTAGGGTTTTGGTTCTTCATCTTTCAGGTAAAAATCCGAATTTTTCTTCTGTTCTTACTATCTAGCTTTAAGATCTTCCCCTATTTGTCAATATTTCTAGGTCTCTAAGCTTTCTAGATCAAGCCCTAACATACTTGACCTAAAAATCATCTTTTTCTTCAAAAACATGTCTACATCTAAAAGGACTAGGACTGAGAAAGGCAAATCAGTAGCTCATACTTCTTCCCACACTCCTAAACCTAAAAGAACTTTTATAAATGAGCTTGCTGGAAATCGTTTTATCAATCTTTCCAAGAGGAACATCATTTCAGGGAGATTTGTAGTTATTCAAGACTTTGAACATCTTGATATCCCCCGTATTTTGCAGAATAACTCCTTAAACGAGTTTTTAACCATTAAAGAACAAGTTTATACATCCCTCGTGCCTTATTTCTATGCTAATCTCTCTTTTGATGGAAACTGTATCTTCTCTAGAGTCCTAGGCAGGGACATTGACCTAAACATTGGTCAGTTCGCTGATATCCTACATCTCTCCCCTGGTGGAGCTGATGTATATTCACATGACCTTCATGATTTTGAATTTCCGGACGGTGAGTCTGCACTCACCGCATCCACTTTGATTCACAGGGATGACAACCCCGGCTTGGTCAGGAACGAAGTTGTGAGCAGGTTCACTCTCACTTCCCAAGTCCTAACCAAGATTATTTTTTATGACATTGTCCCTAAATCTGGTGAATATAGCCATGCTAGGGGTCCTGTGCCTTTGATTATCTATTGTCTTTTGCGAGGCATTAAGATAAATTTTCCCCGTCTCATTGCTTCCCACATGGCATCCGACCAGATTCGCATGTCCGGTAGGGGTTTACCCTTTGGCATGCTTATCACCCGTCTTCTCAAAACTCTAAGCTTCGATCTTTCTTCTGAGACTTCTGATGATCCTCAAATAGACATTGACGGAGTTCTCTTGAAAAGGATGGAAGCTCAATTGCGTCGTCACGCTCCTGTGCAACCTCCTGTTCCTCCTCCTATTGTTCCTGGATCTTCATCAGCACCTGGGTCTTCTTCGGCCCCAGGGATATCTTCTGCTCCTGGCCTTGTCTTACCTTCAGATTTTAAGGCCATGATTTCTTCTGAGGTTCGCTCTCAGATTCAGGAGCACCAGTCCTGGATTGAGCAGCGAGAGGCAGCTTTTCATACGGAGATGGACGCCCGTTTCCAACAAGAGGCCGCTTTTCGTGCGGAGATGAACTCACAGATCCGAGGAATTCGTAACGATATGTCCTATTTTGCTGACTCCATGAGATTCATGGATACGCAATTTGAGGCACTCTTTACGAAATTCGACATGTTTTCTCCTGATCCCACTTCCATTGCTCGTCCCCTTCCCTTCACCGGCCCTCCATTTCCTACCAGAGCTCCTTTTTCTGTTCCCCCACCTCGGCCAAAGGTGGTCGGCGTTGATCCAGAGGAGGCAGCTGCTTCTTCTTCTTCTTCTTCAGAGGAAGACGATGATGGTGATAAGACCATGGCTGAAGGCACTACTGTGGAGAGCTCATCAGAGGACGACGAAGATGATGACGACGATGAGGGCGACGATGCTGGTGGTGCCAAGTGATGAGAGTGACCTCCCCTTTATTTTGATGATGTCAAAAAGGGGGAGAGTTATTTGTTGAGAGACACTTTTTGATGTACTTGACTTATATTTTGTGAATCGACATGTATTTGGTGTGGACATCTACTTGTTTATGTTATCTACTTGTTTATGTTACTTTCTTTTATAAACATGTGTTTTCATTTCTTTTATGTCATGAGAATTTGTTGGCATGGACATGTGTTTTTATTTCTTTTATGTCATGAGAATTTGTTGGCATGGACATGTGTATTATCACTAGATTGTTATCATTTGCAACATTTATCTATGCCTGAGTATGTTTTTTATTATATGCATGTGTTGAGGGGGAGCTTCATTTGAAGTCTCTACCCAAAATATTTGTGATAACTAAATATGTTTTGTCATCATCAAAAAGGGGGAGATTGTTGGCCAAAGGCCATTAGCCCTATATCTTGATGGATATTTTGATGATAACAAACCATATCTAGTTATGTATTTAACAATTTTTGTTTAAAAGCATTTCAGGTTAAAACAGGTTGATTTGACGGCTCCACAATCAAGACTCACAAGTTTGGAATTCGCCAAAGATCTGCATTCCCAAGCCAAGCACAATAGAAAGCTTCGGGAACAAGACAATGAAGAAAAGACCAAGTCAAGATCAAGACTATAAAGAATACCAAGATTTGTATTTGTATTTTCTATTTTAGATATTTTGTCAAAACCTAGATGTTAGAAGTAGAGTTATGGGATTACCACCTACACACACATTTTAATTTGGTTCATGACTTCAAAAAGGATTTTTAATTTCTATTTTCAATTTAAAGTTAACATGTTTAGATTAAGTTTTTGGAAAATAGTTTAAGTTTTTGGAAAAACATTTATTTGGAAAAACAAGTTTTATCAAAGAAGTTTTTATAAAAATGTTTCAAACTTGTTAGAGTAGTGACATAGGCTCACACTCTAAGTTTTACAAGATACAAAACTTCAAATCCAAGACCAATTCCAAAAAACCCAGGTTTCAGGGTTCTGGAAGTTCTGATTTTTCAGAACTGACAGAAACCGGTCGACCGTCCCGGTCGACCGGCGCGCACAATTCTGTGCATGTCGTGTCAGTCGACCGTCTCGGTCGACCGAGCACTGTGCAGTGCTCTCGGGTTGTTTGGGTCGACCGGGCGGTCGACCGCTGATCCCCAACGGTCGGATTTTTGACCGTTGGCGGTCGACCGGCCCGGTCGACCGGCTGCTGTCAGATTTTCTGACAGACTCCAACAGCTCTATTTTCTGACAGATTTTCTTTTGGGATTTGATTCCAACGGATCTCTGAAGCTGTTTTTGACCCCTATAAATAGGAGGTCACTTCAACATGATAAGACAACAATTAAGATCATTTTTACAAGAGATTTTCAAAAGATTTACAAGTTTTCAAAAGGCTTTCATTTAGAAAAGATTTTCTCTCCAAAAGCCCTAAATTTCTAGACACCCATTTGAAGTCTTTACCTCTACTTCTCTCTAGCTTTTGCACTACACAATCCCATAATTCTTCATCTACATATTGGTTCTAGGATTGTGCAAGTGAGCGATTTTTGATCAAGTGTGATCATCTTCTTATTGAGTGAAGTTGTAGAGGCATCGGCCTCAAGCGAGCTAGTGTGCTCCGGGTGGTGTTGCGGCATCACGAGAGATAGGACAAGTGTGTCCTTGTATTGGTGATCCAGTGGGATCTTCAATAGTGGAAATCCTTCAAGTGTGAAGGCGGGGACGTAGAGCGTGGCTCGAACCTCGGAAACATATCTGCGTGTTTGTGTTTGCTCAAATCTCTCTAAACTCAACTCCTTTATTTTCTTGCACTATAAATTGCTTCATTTATTGCAAGTCTTTTATTTGAGCTAATTGTGTTAGTTAAATTTTAAATTCCGCATTTGTGCCATTTACATATAGCCATCACCTATTCACCCCCCCTCTAGGTGATTTCATGGCCTTGGGCTTGGTCGACCGCACGGTCGACCGATCTAGAGAGCTTGCTCTCTGGATTTGGCCCTGGTCGACCGACCCAGAGTAGGCTCTCTAGTTCTGTCCTCGGACGACCAGGCAATCGACCGACATGCATGTTTGCCTTATGGAGGTCAACTGATCGGTCGATCGACAACCCCAACAATCGAAAATCTGACCGTTGGGATCGACCGGGCGGTCGACGGACAAGTCATTTTTTGACTTGTTCTGGACCCCAACGGCTATATTTTCAGACCCCTATATTAATGGGTCTTTGAGGCTAGTTTTAGCCAAGATTTTTAAGAGCTAAATTTCTTTACTTCTCTAGTATTTTCAGCAAAGTTTTTAAAAGAGTTATTGTGCCAAAATTCTCTATCTTTATTTGTTTTCAAAATTTTAGAAAATCAAAGAAATTCAAGTCTTTGGGAATTCTATTTTGTTCTTCATTTTATATATCCATCAAGAAGTTTTTTCCAAGTATTTACTTTGTTGTTTTATTTTCAAACACTTTGATTTTTCACATACTTGAGATATTTAATTCTAAACCTATCTTTAGGATTTTTGTATTGTGAGAAAAATTATTTGTGATCCTTTGAGATCACTAAGAGAGTTTGTGATCATTGGATCACTAAGGTTTATTTTTTCTTTGCTTTGTGCTAGGTTTAGTGCCTACCTCTTGTGTAGAGGTTTGTGTTAAGAGAGTGGAGTTGTGTACTCCTGGAGTTGAGTTATAATTCCTCAGTGGAGGTCCCTTTATGGAAGATCCTGTGTGGACATAGTGAAAATCCTTCTGTGTGAAGGCGGAGACGTAGAGCAGTGGCTCGAACCTCGAAATATGTTCTCGTGTTTGTGTTTGAATCTTTTCTCTCAACTCTCATATCTCTTTATATCTTGTATGGCTTTACTTGCTTATATTCATATGCTAGATATTATTTGTGTGCCCACATTTGTGTTGAACCAAGAGAGCTTTTAAACCAAGAGAGCTTTTAAAGCACCTCAACTCTTAGTTTAGAGAAATCTCGAGGAGTAGTTCCAGAACCCTTCATGCGGAATTCGGGCTTACTCTTGGTTACACATTGTGCATTTGCAATTAAGTTTTTAATTCTGCATCATTCGCACTAGATTAGCTCTACACCTGTTCACCCCCTCTAAGTATACTTTCTAGGGTTTCGGTTCTCATAGGTTACGGAGAAAACCCCGTAGGCAAGTCTGTATTGACACTTTCAAGTGGGAGAAATCCCATCAACGAAGTGTACAGGCATGATCCTCCGAGTAAGGAAAATCCCAACATAAGAGGAATCGTGTTTTCACCTCCAAGTAGGGGAAATCCCATCAGCGGGGCATGTGAATGGATGGATGGATGTCGTAACCGCCTCCAAGTGGGAGAAATCCCATCAGTAGGGCGTGTGGATGGATGGATGAATGTCGTAACTGCCTCTGAGTGGGGAAAATTTCATCAGCGTGGGTTCTGGCAGTCGCCTCCGTGTAGGGAAAATCTCATCAGTGGGGTATGTGGACGGATGGATGTACTACAAAAGTTAGGAACATAGAATAATTTTTATTCAAAAATACAATGCATAAGGCTAGGATTGCAAGGAAGTACACTCTGTATGAGATGGAATTCGGGTAGTCAGTCGATTGTCTTATACGGGGTAATTAGGTTCTGCTCCTGAGGAGGTTGTGTGTTCGACTGTCTGGAAACTGCCTCAGAGTAAGAACATACTCTTTCAGAAAACCCTATTGGATGAGCTCTTTCAAGTACCTTCAGAGGGCCTAACAATGGATGATTCAGTGCCCTTTGCATTCGTGGTAGAAGAAATATTTCTCCGACCGAGGAAGTGAGAGATTATGCTGGATTGGTTTCGGACGTCTGACCCACGGCTAGTCTTTGAAGGTGTTGAAAACTTCGTTGATTGGGAGCTTCAACAGAATGAAGTGTTCCATCGATCTGTAGCTTCGAACTGGACTTGGTGAAAGTATAGGAGGCACATACTTCTTGTACAGAGGTTGCCCCACATAACGGCCCAAAGAGTGGTCGGATATTTCTTAAGTGGACTTCGACTTTCCTCCACCATCACTTAATTTCGCGAATGATTGGAGGAAGCCTTCATCATCTCTTCTAACTGGATGTAAGGTTGAGCTAAAAAAATAACCTCACTCATCTTGGCAATGTTGTGCTTCAGGAGGTGCTTGTACAGAGGGGGCATGACCTACAGCCTGCTGATGAATGAGAGTATGAGACCTCCTCACCAAAGTTGGAGATTTTGGTCAGCTGGCTCTGGAAGAAGTTGATGTATGACATGAGGCTGTCTCCCAGCCACATCTTGATGGAGAAGAGATGATGGCTGTTTCTCGTGGCTTCTTGGCGAGAGGCGTATTGTGTGAGAAAGGCCTCAGTAACCTCCAAGAAGTTATGAAAAGAGTACGGTGACAGGGACTGGAGCCAGTTTGATGTCATGTCCTTCAGGCTAGCTGGAAAGGTGAGGTATATGATTGGGTTATTGCGCGAGTAGATCACCATTTTGTCTTAAAAGTGTCAAATGTACTGAACTAGATTGCTCGCTCTGGAGTATCTGTCGAAGGTGGGAGTCGAGAATTTCCTCGAGAATTCACACTCCTGGATATCTTGGGAGAGAGGTGAGTCATGGATGTAAGTAGTTGGGATCAGATTCTGATGCAGCTTAGCCTCCATGATCCTTTTCTGAATCAGCTCATCGAGAGTATAGAGAATCTGTTACTCTCAGGGTCGCCCTTTGTTTGCATAAAGTTGTTCTAGAGGACTACAACTTCGATATGGAGTTGTTGGTTGAGTAGTTTTAGCTCCTCTTGTTCTCGGATAATGTTCTCACGGTTGAATGCCATCTGATCTCGCTCACAATTAGATTGCAGCTGCTACTCTTTCATTTACTATCACATCTTGTAGAGCATCTGAAATCGTTGGTCTTCTAGTTGTTGAGACAGTTGGGCATCAGCAAAAAGTTATTGCGGTGAGATAGAGTAGGTGCCTGATTACTCATCAATTTTGCATATTTATTGTCACATTCCCATATTTATTTTTAATAAAACTCTGCTATTTTATCCACTTTTTGGTTAGTAATATGCAGACTTTTATAAAAAGGAGAAAAAAAGGAAAAAGCCTAAAAAGCCCAATAAACTCAGAGATTTGAGGCAATCATATTTGAAGATTGAAAAGAAAATCCAATTAAATTCGTGATTGAAAATCAATTATTCTTCAAGTAAAGAAGAAAGGATATTCTCAGCATATTCATGGTTTAAATTCAAATTCTGAGAATATACCCTTTGATTACATGGCAAGATAAAGCCATAGAAGGAAACTCCAAAAGTCTACAATTCAATTAAAATTCAGATTAAGTCTGAGCATCTTTTAGTAATTTGATCATAACTTTCATTATAAAAATTCAAATCTAATGATTCAAGATGTTCTAGAATGAAAACTTAAATGGCTATAACTCTTCTGTTGACTACTATTTCCATTGCAATCGTTTGATTAGTCATGTTCAGCCATCAATATGACAACTAGTTGCAGCTCAACTCAATTAAATTTTCAATCAAGAAAAGAAAAGGATATTCTTAGCATATTCGCAGTTCAACTTTAAAATTTTGAGAATATACCTTTGATGAGTCAGCATTTTGTTGAATCACTACCCCAGGCTTCCTCTTAGAAATACCCCAGCGGAGGCATGAGCAGAGAGATCTTAGAACACTTCCAAAGATTAAAATTAGAATTGTTCAGTTTTTTCTTTCTTTTATTTTCTGTAATTTCTTTGTAAACCAAAATTAGAGAAGAGATTCAGAGAGTAAGAGAGAGAAGGTCTGTATTGAAAGTGACATCAATATAAGTTTCCTCCTTTCTTTCATAGTTTTTCAATTTAACCAAAGTTTACTTTTTCCTTTTATTTTTTTCCTTGGTATTTTCCCTCTTGTATATGACTACTATCCATATGCATCTTCAAGCATAGGAATGACCTTGTCTTTGTGAGTGTCATTGACAGTTCATGATGATATATTTGCTTTCATAGTCTTTCTTATTTCATGCTTTTGATGATCTAATGTGGACAAATCGGATTTAATCTTATGGACTATGCTTTGCTCACTTTCAACTCAAGGTAAACCTTTGCCTACGATCTAAGGTAAGTAATCTTCCAAAAAGGTAAGTCCACTTTTATCTTCTTTCTTTCTTTTTAAGTTTTCTTATAATTTTAGAAACCTTAATTTTCCTTTTCTTAAACAAAAACCAAACAAAGAATATTTTTCATTATTTACTTTCACTTCTAACTTAACATAAAATTCTTTTTATTATCAAAATAAAGAAGAACACTTAACCAATTTAATAAACATACCGAAACACTTCCATCGCATCCCTCCCTGTGGATTCGACCCGCATAGCCACTGCTACCGCGGATAAATTGCGTTAAATCAGAGATTCCTTTTACTTTCAGATAACATCATTCTAAAACTCTTGCTTTTTCGACAATCAAATTTTAGAGTCGTTGCCAGGGAGGGAACGGTATTGTTATTAATTACTAAGTAATTAATCTTTCTTTTTTGTTTTTGTGTGCAGGAGTAGATTATAGGAAGTTGGCAACTACAGCAGGTAACTCTGCAATTACTATATTAATTTATTCTGCACTAAATTTTTTTTAAATTCAACAATAACTCGTGTTTGTAATTAATTAAAAAATGGTTAGACTTTGCATTTAGGCATTTGTGTAATTTGTTTTACATTTTACATTACGAGCAAAGGTACGTGTGCATAGCATATTGCATAGGAACACTTTTGTATTGTTTACATTACATAAGTGTTCCTTTTCATATACATGTACACGTTGCACTAAATTGATTTAAGGGATTATCTTATAAACAAGAGGTAGGGAAGTCGTTACCCTCTTTTATCCCACAAACAATTTTCTCACTCACTAAGCTAAGCCTAACTAAAACTGAATAGACATTGGCCCTAGCGACATCTCGGACTCAATAGGAGACTGATCTAAGGGGGAAGTTGATTAGAATTTGATTCTTGCAAATCAGTGTCAAAGGTTGGAGATTGAGAGGTGAAATCTCGAAGGTTGGTGGTTTGCTTAATTAGGCCCATCGGTTTTAAGAGCGGATGCCTCCCACCAATCTTGCCCCTACCTGACCGATTAACTTATTGTCAGATTCTACAATATACCCTCTGTGGACAGTCTAACTAGTTAAAAGTCATCTAGGTCTAAGGTCTATCCTAACATAGGCTAGATTTTTGTTTTTTATTTTTAACATCTTGGTGATTTGGATTATAATTACAATTATTCATATGCAAATAGTGATCCATATTTCACCCTGACCTCTTTTGACTCAGATATTATTAACCCGGCATATCATAATAACCAACTAAATATGGCGGATTGGTCTTATCCGAATCAATATATGCCCCAGTCCCAATACTATGAACAAGACTGGAACAATCTGTAGGATCTAAAAATAATGTCAACACAAACATTAAAACAAAAATGAATAGCGTTAAATAAAATAACTTGCAAGAAAGGAAATAAATTTTAGAATATATAGAAACGCAAAAACAAGAGATTTTATCTTGGTTCGGTTCTCTTGACCTACGTTCAGTCCCTATGCAACCCACTTGAGATTTTCCTTATCCCGATTTTGTACATCCAAAATCAACTCCTTATACACCACTTGACAAAATAACCTTTACCAAATCTGTATAACTCTTCTCTACACCAGAAGACAATTTCCTTGTATACCTCTTCTCACACCAAGAAGATAACCTTATACAATTCTTCTCTTTGAGTGACTACAAAATATCCCATAAGCCTTGAAACTTGTATGTGATCGTGAATAAGGACTCTTATAGGTGGACTCTCAAAATTCTTCACAATAGGATTAGAATTGTGTGAAGAAATGAAAGTGGAAACTAATTTTCTGGAAAACAGAATTTGTGAATAGAGTTTGGACAGAAAAACTAATCATTTGAATTGGTGTGTTTATCCTAGGACAACATCCCTATTTATAACTGAAATCAACAGGAAATTAGATAAGTCATCAAGTCAAATTTGAATATAAGAACGTTGAATAAAACACCAGAAATCAATAACTGTTTTAACTGTCACGCCCCACTTCTCAAAATACGTAGAAACGGAATCATGACGAAGGTCGGCGACGTATATACATAAGGAAAATACCCCACGCATACACGCTAAACTTAAAATAACCTGAACAAGCTATAAAATCTACTATGATATATCAATATCACTGCAATATGACATATAAATATCTAACACAATGATAACAGCTGAATAAAGGAAAGAAAATGGCAACTTGATACGATAAAGATAGAATCAGGAATAACATGAATAAAAGAGTAAGAATACATATAATCAAGAAAAGAGAGACTCCAGCTCCTCGTAACACGTAAGATCACACGAATACCTGAACAATATAAGAAGATATCCAAAATTCTGGACGTGCAAATCCAGGGTCGTCAATAAGCGACCTAATGCATGGTAAATAAAATAGGAAGGTGCACATGCATGTAACGTGAAAGCACATTATGAAAGAAAGATATACATGATAAGGTTGGAATAACATACCAACAATGAATGAATAGTAACTAAGCCAGTCAGTGATATAATCAAGGGTATCTCAAGTCATGAGTATAATCAATGTCTATCATAACATGCAGGTAGATGTCAAGTTCAGTTTATAATGCCAATGTAAGAATTCAGTTTTCATTATTAATTATGCCAGCGAACATCAATTGCCACATGTAATAGACGCATCCCATACTATGCCTATTACACGTGCCAATCGAGGTCCTCAGTTATTGAAAGTGATTGGTTAGAGACATTGTCTGTGTTTTAGGTGGGTCCCGTGCATACTCGGGACCACGACCCAGACCCCTGGCGCTGAACCTGAGCTAGATCACAATCCAAAGCACTGAAATCATAAGGCCCCGATAAATCTATATAGTTCATTCAATAGGAACTGTTAGATTTTTAAAAGGATATTTTAAGGAGTTATAATGGGTTTTAATCTAAATTAATTAGTTTGGGGTTGGGAATATGATCCTCTAGGTCTACTAAATCTAATAGATTTAAATTTTTGTTGGATTTTTAATAGGCTTTAAACTATTAAAAATATTTAGCGGGTCTAAATTTATCATTAAGGACAATGGCTTTAAAGTGGGTGATTAGATTTAATTTATATTGGTATTAGTCTAATTTTTTTGTCACAGAAACTAGAAGTATTGTAGAATATTATTTATATTTTTCTCAATTTTTTTCTTAGTATTTAAAACTAATTATTTTTAATACGAAATTATTCTTTCTTTCTTTCTTCTTTTTGGAATAAAAATTTTAATATGCAATTTATTAAATCCAAACCAATTCTTTGTTCTTTTAATATTCAAATTGGGGTAATAATTTATAACTTTTATATATTTTATATACAAAGGTGATATTTTTAATGAAAGAAAACGATCCATGGAAATAGCTAAACATTATAAATTATTTAAATTCTAGTTCCACAATTTATTTATTTTTTATTAGAGCTTAGACAAGAATTCTAGATGAAAAATTTATGGGAATATAAATCTAATCATGAAACATTAAATCAAATTTTAATTTATAAAAGTTTGATTTTTACTTACTTGAGCTGTTCCTCCTTCCTTTCTCCTCAATCCATGTACTTCGAAGCCTTTTTCGTCGTTCACACTTGAGGAAAAGAAAGAGATGGAAGTGGAGAGATTTTAGATTAGCGTTTTCTCTTGAGG
Source organism: Agave tequilana (assembly GCA_038442645.1). NCBI lineage: Eukaryota > Viridiplantae > Streptophyta > Magnoliopsida > Asparagales > Asparagaceae > Agave > Agave tequilana. The sequence continues at coordinate 20,024 of JAVJIF010025149.1, read as the reverse complement.
TAGAAGAGAAAGAAAGGGTTTAGGTCTTTATATAGGTTATTAAAAATTTTAGAAACTTGAATTCTAATTAGATTTAAATTGCTTAGTTTAGTAATTAGGATTAAGATGGGAGTTTGGATTGAAATTTGATTATGATTATATATTTAAATTAGATTATAGATTTGAATTTGGATTAAGATTAGGATTGAGTTTTGAGTTAATGGGTAAGGATCTCAATGGTAATGGGTTATATTTAGGCTTTAGTTAAAAGAAATAAGTAATATAAAGAATAAGAAAGATAGAGAGTGGGCTTGCGGGCTTAAATTTTGGGCTTAAAGAAAAATAGAAAAAGAAGAAGAAATTGAATGAAAATAAAAAAGTGGGCTTGGCTCATGCGGGCTTAGCATAAAAAGGAAAAGAAATCAAAAGGAAAAGGAGAATGGGTTGAGCCTTTGGGCTTGTAATGAAAATAATAATACTACCCATTAATAATAATTTAAACTAACTAAATATAAGCAATAAGAGTCTAAAGGTCATAAATATACTAATAATGATACTAAATCAAGTTAATTAATAATAATAAAATAATAGGTAAAATTAAGTAAAATTTTAAAAATAATAATATGGTATTATTAAATAGGGGATATTACATTCTACCCACCTTAACAAATATTTCATCCTCAAAATTTCAATAAAGTAGGGAAATGAATAGAAGATTAAAGTTGAGAAATAGATATTAAGAAAATTTAGAAAATAAAAAGAATAACTGATGTTGATATTGTTTTCTTGCCTTTCACGTTGCTTCTCGGTGCGTTATAAGCCCACCACGCTTCCGCTGCGCGCTCAAATTTCTTTTATCGATCAAGTCCAAAGGCTAGGTCCAAGAGTCAAAATCAGGAGAATAGAACAGAGATGAAAGATAAGAATCAACAAGAAAAATATAGGTCGCTCCGGAAGGAACATTGAAATCTGAGGCATCAAGAGATTCAAGAGATGGATTTAGAAGGGAAGGACAATTGATTCTCAAGTGGACTCAGTATCATCATGTGATTGTATATGTTATATTACAGTGTAACTATAACTTGTTTCAAGTTACCGGTAAGATTTAGGTAGTCTTTTTATGTCGAACCTGGTTCTGATACCAATAAAATCCTGTCATGCCTCGCTTCCCAAAATACGCGAAAACGGAGTTGTGACGAAGGTCGGCGACGTATATACACGAGAAAAATACCCCACGTATACACGCTAAGCTTAAAGTAACCTGAACAAGCTATAAAATCTACTATGATATATCAATATCACTGCAATATAACATATAAATATCTAACACAATAATAACAAATGAATAAAGGAAAGAAAATGGCAACTGGATGCGATAAAGATAGAATCAGGAATAACATGAATAAAAGAGTAAGAATACCTATAATCAAGAAAAGAGAGACTCCAGCTCCTCATAACGCGTTAGATCATACGAACATCTGAACAATATAAGAAGATGTCTAAAATTCTGGACGTGCAAATCCAGGGTCGTCAATAAGCGACATAGTGAGTGGTAAATAAAATAGGAAGGTGCATATGCATGTAACGTGAAAGCATATTATGAGAGAAAGATATACATTATAAGGTTGGAATAACATGTCAACAATGAATGAATAGTAACTGAGCCAGTCAGTGATATACTCAAGGGTACCTCAGGTCATGAGTATAATCAATGGCTATCATAACATGTAGGCAGATGTCAAGTTCAGTTTATAATGCCAATGTAAGAATTCAATTTTTATTATTAATTATGTCAGTGAACACCAATTGCCACATGTAATAGACGCATCCCATACTACGCCTATTACACGTGCCAATCGAGGTCCTCAGTTATTGAAAATAATCAGTTGGAGACATGTCTGTGTTTCAGGTGGGTCCCGTGCATATCCGGGACCACGGCCCAGACCACTGGCGCTGAACCAGGACCTACCGCAAGGTAGTCAGGAACATGTATAACAGGTAAGATACATGTATAACATGAATAACAGGAACAGGAATAGGACGGGGTGCCATTCACCCCACAGGAATCTTGCAGTGGAACCCTCTTTCGGCTGCGCAACCAAAATCCTAGGTCCACCTAAAATACAGACGCTGTCTCCTCCATCAATTTTCCCAATCGTAGTGTAAGTTATTTAATGATCATATTATTAGTTCTCAAGATTACTAAATGTACATGTTACCTAAATTTAATGGGATAACTCGGTAATGATAACAGTAATAACTTCAAAAGTAAAATTATGATACATGTATAACAGGATATATATATATATATATATATATATATATATATATATATATATATATATATATATATATATATATATATATATGTCAGTGAATATGATAAACGGGACGTGGTTGTTACCATCCAACAATATTTTTTTCCAGTAGTTAGATAACATGAACATGATGATCATCAGGTAAATGGTCACAAATGTTACCAGGTGAGTCATAGTGGCAAAGTCCTAACCGATGTCATGTAGTGATCTTGAAGGTTTATTATTAAGAACAAATGAACTTAATTGCATACAGGAATACCTAAAGATACTACAAATAATACATGGAGGTAATTCAAGAAAATATAAAATTTCTAAATACTAGAAAATTAGCTTAATCATTTAAATCACATTTATAACATAATTAAATAACTAGATAAAATCTTTCATCACAAGAATTCTTGTTAACTAAAGGAGAAAAAAAAGCACTCACAACAAAATTTAAATAAAATTACACAAGAAAAGAAACGCTCACCTGAGCTAGATCACAATCAAAAGCACTGAAATCAGAAGGTCCCGATAAATCTACATAGTTCATTCAATAGGAATTGTTAGATTTTTAAAAGGATATTTTAAGGAGTTATAATGGGTTTTAATCTAAATTAATTAGTTGGGGTTCGAAATATGATCCTCTAGGTCTACTAAAACTAATAGATTTAATTTAAACTAGTTTCTAATTTTTGTTAGATTTTTAATAGGCTTTAAACTACTAAAAATATTTAACGGGTCTAAATTTACCATTAAGGACAATGGCTTTAAAGTGGGTGATTAGATTTAATTTATATTGGTATTAGTCTAAATTTTTATCACAGAAAGTAGAAGTATTGTAGAACATTATTTATATTTTTCTCAATTTGTTTATTAATATTTAAAACTAATTATTTTTAATACGAAATTATTCTTTCTTTCTTTTTGGAATAAAAATTTTAAATATGCAATTTATTAGATCCAAACCAATTTTTTTCTTTTTAATATTCCAATTGGGGGAATAATTTATGACTTTTATATATTTTATATAAACAAAGGTGATATTTTTAATGAAAGAAAACGATCCATGGAAAGAGTTAAACATTTAAATTATTTAAATTTTAGTTCCACAATTTATTTTTTTTATTAGAGCTTAGACAAGAATTCTAGATGAAAAATCTATGGGAATATAAATCTAATCATGAAACATTAAATGAAATTTTAATTCATAAAAGTTCGATTTTTTGCTTTCTCCTCAATCCCTGTACCTCGAAGCCCTTTTCGTTCATGCTTGAGGAGAAGGAAGAGATGGAAGTGGTGAAATTTTAGATTAGAGTTTTCTCTTTAGGTAGAAGAGAAAGAAAGGGTTTAGGTCTTTATATAGGTTACTAGAGATTTTAGAAACCTGAATTCTAATTAGGCTTAAATTGCTTAATTTAGTAATTAGGATTAAGATGGGAGTTTGGATTGGAATTTGAATTATGATTATATATTTAAATTAGATTATAGATTTGGATTTGGATTAAGATTAGGATTGAGTATTGGGTTAATGGGTAAGGATCTCAATGATAATGGGTTATGGGGTTATATTTGGGTTTTAGTTAAAAGAAATAAGTAATATAAAGAATAAGAAAAATAGAGAGTGGGCTTGCGGGCTTAGTTTTTGGTCTTAAAGAAAAATAGAAAAAGAAGAAGAAAATGAACGAAAGTAAGGAAGTGGGCTTGGCTCATGCGAGCTTAGCATAAAAAGGAAAAGAAATCAAAAGGAAAAGGAGAATGGGTTGAGCCTTTGGGCTTGGAATGAAAATAATAATACTACTCATTAATAATAATTTAAAATAACTAAATATAAGCAATAAGAGTCTACAAGTCATAAATAAGAATAATACTAATAATGATACTAAATCAAGTTAATTAATAATAATAATAAAATAATAGGTAGAATCAAGTAAATTTTTAAAAATAATAATATGGTATTATTAAATAGGGGATATTACATTAACAGTCAGAGACTATTATAAGTCGACTAGGGTATGACATTTTGCCTGAGTTAGTTGACTAGACAAGGAAGCAAGTCGACTACATCAAAACTGACACAGATGATAAGCTTCTGAAAACTATGATTAGTCGATCAGTAGAAAGGATTAGTTTACTACAACTTGGATTAGTCGACTAGCTGTGTAGACAAGTCGACTAATACTGCTAACAATTAAGTAACAAAAAGTTGATATGTGTCTATGGAAAGACTAAGTCAACTATATAAAGAGGCAAGTCGACTAGAGGATATATTAGTCGACTATACTTGGGTATAAGTCGATTACAAGTCTATATTGTGTGTGTAATCAAAGCTTTTAACATTCTATAAAAAAATATACAAAAATAGTCAATATCTTTGAGTAGTCTTGAGCACTTATAATCCATTATAAGCTTTTAAGATTGAGCTTCAATGCATCTGCATCACAAATGTTATCATCAAAATCAAAGTTTCAACATCCTCTCCTTTTTTGATGATGACAAGGTGTGTACATATAACTCCCCCTGCAGAGAATATGTTATAACAAAAATTATTCTCCCCCTGCATAGAACAGGTTATAACAAATATAGAAAACAAGTGTTCTCCCCTGCAAACATATATCATGACAGATATATATAATACATTATATGTTTGAAATTTCTTTCATCAAGAAATCACTTTTTCATGTAAGGTACCTATAAGATAAACAATGTTAATGGTACCAATGATTGAACTTTAACCTGCACATAAAAATAAAGAATTTCAGATTTAGAATAAAGATGTGCAAGTGCTCAATTCTTACCGCTATAGCAAGTGGCTATGCGGGTCGTGATCCACAAGGAGGGTTAGCGATAGAAGCGTTCAAAGTTTGTATTGAAATCTTTATGAAGAAAAAATGAAAGTTCTTCTTTGTTTTAAAGAAATAAAAATAAAAGAAGAGTTAAAGGTTAAAGTTAAAAAGAAAGCGATAGATGAAGAAAGTGGAGAATCAGAAAGCGACTATGTACAAATGAGTTGGAAAAAAAATGATGAAAGATTTGGGAGATGTGGTGATCTATACTAAAGAAATAAAAGAAAAGAAAGAAGGTTGAAGAAATACTTACCTAATTTGATTGATGACTTACTTGGAAACCTTTGCATGTTCTACCTTTCTTTGGAGGCGTTCAACGCATAGGTCATAAGATCGAGCTCAGTCCCTATTCGCATTATATCATCAAGCCTTGCAAGAATGAAGTGATACAGATTTTGAGGAGGAGAACGTCTTCATGAAGTATCGTTGGCACTCACAAAGGCTTTTGTATACTTATACTTCTAGATTCACTTGCAAGCTCATCAAAAACAAAAGAGGTAAAGTAGAAAGAGGAATAAGGAAACAAAAGGAAATATGAACATAAAACAAAAACATTTACCTTTATTACTTGCAGAAACAATGGAAGAAAGGAGGAGGGTACATCGATGTCACTCTCAACATCAGCCTCTCTCTCTTACTTACATGAATCTTCATCTACCTAAGCTTACATACAAATTACATAAAAAGAAAAGACAAACCTAAACTACAAAGAATGAAAACTAGGCTAAATCCTATCTCTGAATGGTCGTCCATTTTCAGCGAACATACTGGCTTTTTATAGGCAAAACCCTAACCATCAGGATCCCGGGGAGATCGGGGGAGCAAACGCTCCCCTAACTCCCCAACCAAGCCGCGAAAACGCGGCTTGGGCCGCATTTCCGCGGCCAGGGTGTGGCCAGGTGGCCACACCCTGTTGGTGGGTCGCCCTGGTTTCGCTTTCTGCTTTTATCTTCAATTGGTTTTTTAGTTTGAGTCCCGTATTGTGACGAAATGGCCTTGGATTCTTGGCTTTAACCGATCGATTCTGAGAGGATTATTCTCAACCGGTTTTTAACCTCTTGATTTTGCCCTGATTCAGTGAGCTCGAATTAATTCTGATTTAATTCAGAATTTTGGTGGGCTTTGGGCTCATTTCTCTTCATCTCCTTAAAGAATGGGCCTGCAAATAAATTAAGCAATTAATTAAGACAATGCAAAGTTTTATTCTAGAATAAGTATAGAAATATGATACTAAATATGCAACATTAGCGACCAATCACACCCCCATACCTATCTTTTGCTCGTCCTCGAGCAAAACAACTAAACTATACTAAAGATTATTAGACCACTTTTGCAGGTCACGCGATTGCACTGAGCATGTGCAACAAGCCGTTAAACCTCTAAGTTTCCCCTAGAGGACGAGTTTTGTCTCGTGAGGGTTTTCAGCGGATTACACCCACAAATCCATAAAGAAAGGGAAATAAAGAGTTAGTATTTTCGAAAAGCATTTTGAAAGAGAAAAATATTTGAAATATAATTGTAAGATTTAAGCAATCTATAAGTTATAGGAAAACTTAATTTTCATTCCTAAACTTAGTCTCTATTCAAAAATTTGTTATCAATCAAAGTAAGGAGTCAAATTGTACTTCTCATCTAGTCTATTACTTTACCCTAAGTCATATGCACCTTGTGATTGTGAAAATTTTGACGAAGGGTTCTGATTGAGGCTAAACCTGCACAAAAAATACGAGATTATAGAACTTAAGAAAGAAAATGTGCAAGTGCTCAATTCTTCCGCTATAGCAAGTGGCTATGCGGGTCGTGATCCACAAGGAGGGTTTGCGATGGAAGCTTTACGGTTCTTCATTGAAATCGTTAAGAATAAAAGCGAAGATTCTTCTCTGTTTTTAAGTTAAGAAAAAGTGAAAGAATCATGTTATGTTAGAAGAGAATGAAAGATGAAGAAGGTGAAAAATCAGAAAACAATAAAAGCGACTATGTACAATGAAGTGGAGAAGAAAGAGTTGGAGGAGATGGTTGGTGATCTATACTAAAGAAGTAAAAGAAAAGAAAGAAAGAAAAGTGTAGAAATACTTACCTAGGTTGAGTGATGACTTACCTGAAAACCGTTGCATGTTCTACCTTACTTCGGAGGCGTTCAACGCATAGATCATAAGTTCGAGCTCAGTCCCCGTGCACATTATATCGTCAAGCCTAGCAAGAACGAAGTGATGCGGATCTTGGAAGAGGAGAACGTCTTCATGAACTATCGCTGGCTCTCACGTAGCTTAGTTATACTTGCTTTAGAATTCACTTGTACACTCAACAACAACAACCTAGGTAAAGTAGAAGAGGAAGACGAAACAAAAGAAAATACAAACATAAAAAGAACTTTTACCTTTATTAATTGCAGAGACAATGGAAGAAAGGAGGGTACATCGTCGGTGTCACTCTCAACTTCAGCCTCTCTCTCTTACTTACATGAATCTTCTTCTACCCTAAGTTACATACAAATTACATAATAAGAAAAGAAAAACCTAAACTACAAAGAATTAAAACTAGGCTAAATCCTAATCTGCCTTCACGTCCATTTTCAGTGCACATAATGGCCTTTTATAGGCAGAAAACCCAACCACCAAGATCCCGGGGAGGTCGGGGGAGTTCACGCTCCCCCTAACTCCCCAAGATTGCCACGGAAACACGGCCCAAGCCGCGTTTCCGTGGCCAGGGTGTGGCGAAATGGCCACACCCTGTTGGTGGGTCTCTCCGGGGGTTTCTTCTGGCTTTATCCTTTGTTGGTTTTGTCGTTTGAGCTCCGGATTCTGACGAAATGGCCTTGGATTCTTGGCTTTAACCGATTGATTCTGAGAGGATTCTTCTCAACCGGTTTCAACCTCTTGATTTTGCCCTGATTTTATGTGTACGAATTAACTCTGATTTAATTCAGAATTCTGGTGGGCTTTTGGGCTCATTTCTCTTCATCTCCTTAAGAATTGGGCCTGCAAATAAATTAAACAAATAATTAGGACAATGCAGGCTTTTATTCTAAAATAAGTATGGAAATGTAACATTAAATATGCAACATTAGCAACCAATCATCATTAACTCTAAATCTTATGCCTTATTTATTTATATATATATGTTTTTTTTTGTGGTATTATTCCTTAGTTCTATTAGGCTTTCTAATCTGTCCATGTAACGAGCATCTAATCGATGACTCCCAAACCAAATGGTCTTAGGGCACCGGGTGAGAAAACACCCCAAGGACTTAAGGACTCGAGCAAACAAGGCCACAAAACTAAGGATTTTATTATATGAACCCTTTTAGGCGTGAATACTTATGCTTTATTAGGCACAAATACCCAGCTTAATTAGAGGATTTTTATATATATATTTTTTTCAAACTTATCTAATCATCTTTCGCATAAATACTAAGGCTTACTTAGGCCAAAGCACCTAGCTAATCAATAATTAGATTTGTTTATTTCTTTCTTTTTCTTTTTTTATAAGGCATAAGAATCTTTGTTTTTGAACCCTAAGTGTGTAAGTGTATGAAGTGTGCATATTTCATCAAGGTAAAAATCAAGACTAAATTACTTTGACAAATTGTCTTCCTAACCCTAAAAATCAAACAAATAATCTTATTTTGACCAAGTATAAGAAATCCTAATTTGAATTTTCCTATTCCTTAAAATTGGCTTAATTTCTTACAAAAAATATGTCAAAATTTTTTTCTATTTTCAAAAAGTTTTTAAAGGTAAAGAAAATGTTAATTTTTTTTAATAAAAAGAAAAACCTAAGTTATGTTAGAACCCTCCCCACCACCTATCTCATGCATTGTCCTCAATATATGAATTAATGCATAGATGCATGAAAAGAAGAAAGGGAAGGAAAATGTTACCTTAAGGTGGTGGTTCCGGTGGTGGTCTGATTGGTCCACGAAATGCGGCACAATCGACTTTTCTTGGGGTTCGGAGGAACCCACCAAAAATTTTGCTAATATAACCCATTAAAATGATGTATCATGAAGGATTTTTATTAAAAATTTAACCCCATCTAATTTCCAAATTCTATAACAAATTTCGGAGTCAAATTTGTCAACCACCTCGTCCCAGAATGGAGTGTGAAAAGATAGAATGATTGACTTGGACTCAGGAAGTACAGGAACTAATACTGACTCAGAAAGGTGACTTAAGTCAAGTAAAGGTTCAAGAGTCGAAATAGGTTCAGGAATTGGGTCCAAGTCAAGAAGTTGAAACTCAAGTCCACATTTATTTTCCAACAATGGAATGTGACTTAATATTGGTGATTCAAGTTCAAGAATGATAGGTGTGGGAATCAAAACTGACTCTAAAATATTACTCAAGTTCGGTAACAAAACAAGAGTCAATATTGATTCGGGAATTTGAACTGGATCACAGATTTGAGAATCAGGGTCACATTTCGCATTGAGTTCAATTTCATAGAAATGAGAACTTGCCAATTTATCAATGGGATTTTCAAAATTATAAAATTGGTCAAGTTTAACATGATGATCATCAAAGATAGGCGATTCAATTTCATTATGAATTGGCACAGGATCCAATGTTGACTCGGGGAAAAGATTAAAATCAGGTGAAGATACCGGAGTCATTATTGAATCAGGAAGTAAAATTGAATCCCTAAGTTGGGGTTCATGATCATATTCATTTTCAAGTTCGATTTCAGGCAAGGGATAACTTGCCAAACTATCAATATTATTTGGAGTTTGGGCAAGTTCAAATGACTGTTCTGAAATGGAACCTTGATTTCCAAAACTACATGACTCTTCGGCTCTAACAGAATGGTTAGTGACATCAGAACTGGTCAAACGGTGAGAACGTAGAGATTCGACCATCATATCTATGTCACGATTTCGAGCATTTTGAGCATGAGTCATGGCTTCAAGCATCTTTTCATAGTTGATGGATTCATTGTTTTGATGAAAAGATGAAGTGTTGTCTTGGAAGTGGTAGTGAAATTGTGAGTCCATCAGATTTTGTGGTTGTTGTTTGGACTCACGCATACTCCTTTCCAAAATTGATGGTTTTCTATTTTGGACTGATGGAACTGAGTATGACTCTTGGGGATATTGTGGACTAGGTAAATAAGGGGGACAAGTTGGTTGAAAATTATGCTCGGGGGAGGTGAATCCCCACAGACTCGATGAAGAGTTGAAATTATTATGGAAATTATAGTTATTAGATTGGGGGCATGGGTTATATTGATTCGGATAAGATCAATCCGACACACTAGGTTGGTTAAAGTCCTGATATGTCGGGTTGGTAATATCCGAAAATGAACTCGGTGTGTAATATGGATTATTATTAAAGTTGAAAAAATTATTATTATAAGCCATATCACACAGTAGAATACAAAAAGAAAGAAAAAACAAACAAATAAGCAAACAAATAAAAAGAGAAAATTCTAACTAAGTTATGGTAGACCTATGACCTAGACGACTCCTAACTGATTAGACTGTCCACGGGAGGTCTAATGCAGACTTTGACCACAAGCTAATCAGCCAGGTTAAGGCAAGATTGGTGGGAGATTTTCCGTCAAAGACGTTCCTTAATTAAATAACCACCAACCTTCGGGCTTTCGGTCCTTAATCCCTTTCCTCTGATTTTGTAGGAGTCAAATTCCAACACCTTTCCCCCTTAGGATAATCTCCTAATTGAGTCCGAGATGTCCCTAGGGCCAACGTCTACTCATTTTTAATTAGGCTTGGGTTAGTGAGTGCTTGGAATCTGATTTTTGGGCTAAGGAAAGGTGATTAAATCCCCACCTTATCTTGTTATGGGTTAGTGCCCTTAAGATAAGTTTGTGCAAGTGGACAAAATATGTAAATAAGATTCACTCAAAGCAATGAAGATCAACCAAGAGGTGAGTCCTATTCTATATGCAATGCGAACGTACCTTGCTCCAGCACTCTTCAACAGTAAAATAAAAGAATTGAAAAGACACGTGCCTAAAATGCAAACGTCTAATCAATTTTTTATCTTTTTCAACAAGTATTTTACTGTTGGTTTATTAGCAGGCTTTTGGTGATGGCATATAAGAAAAAATAAATTGCAGAAAACTAGAATTTTGCAAGTCAAGCAGCCCTGCAAAAAACAACGTTAGTAGTCAACTCCTTTTTTGCCGCGGATCCGCGGCTTTGGCCGCGAAAACGCGGCAAAGCAGAGGACACTTGGTCTCTGCTTTCTAGAGCAGAGGCCCAAGACCACTTATATGTTACTGCAATCTTATTTTCCTGCTTTGCTTGCCCTATAACCTGCAACAGAGAAGAAAGTTCGTTTTAGTTCTAAAAATATTCAATAAAAATCAGATTTCAATAAAAACGTTACCCTCCCAACAACGGCGCCAAAATTTTGATTAAAGCTTTACCTGTACACAAAATACGGAATTTCAGATTTAGAATAAAGATGTGCAAGTGCTCAATTCTTACCACTATAGCAAGTGGCTATGCGGGTCGTGATCTACAAGGAGGGTTAGCGATAGAAGCGTTCAAAGTTTGTATTGAAATCTTTATGAAGAAAAAACGAAAGTTCTTCTTTGTTTTAAAGAAATAAAATGAAAGAAGAGTTAAAGGTTAAAGTTAAAAAGAAAGCGATGATGAAGAAAGTGGAGAATCAGAAAGCGACTATGTACAAATGAGTTGGAAAAGAAATGATGAAAGATTTGGGAGATGTGGTGATCTATACTAAAGAAATAAAAGAAAAGAAAGAAGGTTGAAGAAATACTTACCTAATTTGATTGATGACTTACTTGGAAACCTTTGCATGTTCTACCTTACTTTGGAGGCGTTCAACGCATAGGTCATAAGATCGAGCTCAGTCCCTGTTCGCATTATATCATCAAGCCTTTCAAGAATGAAGTGATACGGATTTTGAGGAGGAGAACGTCTTCATGAAGTATCGTTGGCACTCACAAAGGCTATTGTATACTTATACTTCTGGATTCACTTGCAAGCTCATCAAAAACAAAAGAGGTAAAGTAGAAAGAGGAATAAGGAAACAAAAGGAAATATGAACATAAAACAAAAACATTTACTTTATTACTTGCAGAAACAATGGAAGAAAGGAGGAGGGTACATCGGTGTCACTCTCAACATCAGCCTCTCTCTCTTACTTACATGAATCTTCATCTACCTAAGCTTACATACAAATTACATAAAAAGAAAAGACAAACCTAAACTACAAAGAATGAAAACTAGGCTAAATCCTATCTCTGCATGGTCGTCCATTTTCAGCGAACATACTGGCTTTTTATAGGCAAAACCCTAACCATCAGGATCCCGGGAGATCGGGGGAGCAAACGCTCCCCTAACTCCCCACCAAGCCGCGGAACGCGGCTTGGGCCGCGTTTTCGCGGCCAGGGTGTGGCCAGGTGGCCACACCTTGTTGGTGGGTCGCCCTGGTTTCGCTTTCTGCTTTTATCTTCAGTTGGTTTTCAGTTTGAGTCCGGTATTGTGACGAAATGGCCTTGGATTCTTGGCTTTAATCGATTGATTCTGAGAGGATTCTTCTCAACCGTTTTTCAACCTCTTGATTTTGCCCTGATTCAGTGAGCTTGAATAATTCTGATTTAATTCAGAATTTTGGTGGGCTTTGGGCTCATTTCTCTTCATCTCCTTAAAGAATGGGCTTGCAAATAAATTAAGCAATTAATTAAGACAATGCAAAGTTTTATTCTAGAATAAGTATGGAAATATGATACTAAATATGCAACATTAGCGACCAATCAACCAATCATAACATGATAAAAGCATTAACCTTTTAGAATCCAAATCCAATTTGAATTTGGTTTTCATTTGTTAGTATAAATATAATCACAAGAATTACATACATGATGTATATATGATGCAATATAAGTATTTTTATCCACAATACTTAAATTTTTAGAAATCCATATATATTTGTTCTTAATTCTTTTTGAAATAATATCAGCATTTTCTTTCACAAAAGAATTATGTGGATTATGATTCTTTTCATAAACATATGTAGATTTATGTTTTGAAAACCCAAGATCAACATGTGTAGATTTATCAAACTTATCTTTTGAAAAACTAAGATCAAAATGATTATTTGAAATCTTTCGATAAGATAATAAATCATTTAGATTTTCTTTTCCTTTATTAAATTTTTTTCACATTTTTCAAAATTGCTTCATACTTAATTTTGAAAATGATCATTTCTTTATCTAAAATAGAAATTCTAAAATTTAAAGAAATAGTTTCTTTTTGAAGTAAAGCATTTTGTTTTAAGAAATTCTCATTATCCCTTTTTAAAGATAATATAACTTTTTCAAAGTCATCCTTTTGAGAATTTACAAAAGAATTTGAGAAATATAAACAGAATTTTCTTTGTTGAGCCTTTCATTTTTCTTTGTTAAAATTTTTTTTTAACCTTTTCATTCTTAAGATCATCATATAATTCATGAAATGCATCTAACAGTTCAGTATATTGTACCTCATCTTCTTCTTGAGCCATAAAACAAACATTGGCATGCTCAGTGGCTTCTTCTTTATCTGAGGAAGATGAATCACTATTCTCCCATGAAGCCTGATAATTTTTCTTCTTTTTGAAGTTTTTGCTCTTGAATTTCTCTTTATTTTTGAGCAATGGGCAATCCTTCTTTATATGATCTGTTTTATTACAATTAAAACATGTAGGATTAAACTTACCTTCAAGAACTTTCTAAATTTTCTTGAGAGCATTGCATCTCCTCTTCATCATCATCTGAATTGTTCATATCTAAGGATGTATGGAAGGCAAGTACATTCTTCTTTGATTGAGGTTGTTGTTCATCTTTCTTCTGATCTTCAAGTTGCACTTCATATGCCATTAAATTACCAATAAGTTTTCTAATGACATTGTTGAGAGATCATTTTCTTCTTCTATTGCAGTGATTTTCTTCTTCCAATCTGATGTGAGTGCACGAAGAACCTTTCTAACTTTTTCGACTTAAGTGTATTCCTTTCCAAGGGATGCTAAGGAATGTATAAAGTCGGTGAACCTTGTAACCATTCTGAAATTGTTTCGTTCTCCTTCATTTTGAAGAGTTCAAACCTGTGGATAAGAACAGAAATTTTAGATTCTTTAACTTTATTTGTACCTTTATGGGTTACCTGTACAATCTTCCATATTTGATTTACAGATCTGGTCGTTGACACGCAATTGAATTCTTCTTTATTTAAGGCACAGAAAAGTGCGTTTCATTGTTTTGGCATCAAGATTTGCAGACTTCTTTGTTCTTCATTCCACGCATTGTAATTTGTGGTCGGCTTGGTGTACGTGCTTCTACTATGTTCCAGAATTCATAGTTGAGTGATTGTAAGTGGATCTTCATTCTACACTTCAGTAGTTGTATTTGATCCATTAAATGATGGTAGACATTGTGTAGAATGTCCTTCTTTGAATTGTGATGAAAGAAACTCCTTTGCGATCCATGTAGGGTGTTGACCGAGTATGCAGAACTCTGATACCAATTGTAAGATCTAAAAATAATGTCAACACAAACACTAAAATAAAATGAATAGCGTTAAATAAAATAACTTGCAAGAAAGGAAATAAATCTAAGAAAATATGCAAACACAAAACACAAGAGATTTTATCCTAGTTCGGTCCTCTTGACCTATGTCCAAGTCCCCAAGCAACCCGCTTGAGATTTTCCTTATCCTGATTTTGTACACCCAAAATCAACTCTTTATACACCACTTGACAAAACAACCTTGTCAAATCCTTACAACTCTTCTCTACACCAAGAAGACAATTTCTTGTACACCTCTTCTCAACACCAAGAAGACAGCCTTATACAATTCTTCTCTCTGATGATTATAAAATATCCTATAAGCCTTGAAGCTTGTATGTGATCGTGAACAAGGACTCTTATAGGTAGACTCTCAGAATTCTTCACAATAAGATTGAAATTGTGTGAAGAAATGAAAGTGAAAACTAGTTTACTAAAAAACAGAATTTGTGAACAGAGTTTGGACAGAAAATTAATAATTTGAATGGTGTGTTCATCCTAGGACAATATCCCTATTTATAGCTGAAATCAATGGTAGTTAGGGAAGTTATCGAGTCGCATTTGAATATCAGAACGTCGGATAAAACACCAGAAATCAATAACTGTTTTAACAATCAGAAACTGTTATAAGTTGACTAGCGTATAGAGGGTAGTCGACTAGGATATAACATTTTTTCAGACTTAGTCGACTAGACAAGGAAGCAAGTCGACTATATCAAGACTGACACAGATGATAAGTTTCTAAAAACTATAATTAGTCGACAAGCAGAAAGAATTAGTCTACTACAACTTGGTTAGTCGACTAGCAGTGTAGATAGTCAACTAATACTGCTAACAGTCAAGAAACAGAAGTTGATATGTATCTGTGAAAAGACTAAGTCGACTACATAAGAGGTAAAGTCAACTAGAGAATATATTAGTCGACTATATTTGGGTATAAGTCGACTACAAGACTATATTGTGTGTGTAATCAAGGCTTTTAATATTCTATAAAAAAATATACAAAATAGCCAATATCCTTGAGTAGTCTTGAGCACTTAGAACTCATCATAAGCTTTTAAGATTGAGCTTCAATGCATCTACATCACAACTGTTATCATCAAAATCAAAGCTCCAACACAATCATCGTCACTCTTCACAGAGCCAGTGGGATACAATTCCCTCGAGTCATATAGTCAACCACTTTACCAACATCCAGTTTCACATACTCCTCCTGAACAACTATTAGAAGAATCAATTAACTGAGAAAATAGGATGGAAGCCTTAGAAGAGCTTGAGTGATGAATTCAAATTCTAGAATACGCAAAATCCGTAAAAATTTCAAATCAAAGATCCTTACTTTATTTTTTAAGAAGTACCGACTTAGAAAGAATACGGAATCCATGATTCAATTCCAAAGTGATCCTTTAAATATGATAGAAGCAAGATTTAGTCAATTGGGAAACATGTGTAGAAAAAAGGAAACTCCCCCTATCTAATTTTTGACTATTCCCGACACTTCTAGCCATATTGATGAAAATGAAGAATCATGGAATCTTGAAGACTTTGACCAAGATTCAATTTCATCACACAAACTTGAACTTGACCAATTTCAAACCTTGGACAAACTAACAAGTTTTTCATTTAATGAGATTGAACTTGAATGTGAATGTGACCCTGATCCCCAACCTTGTGATTCAGTTCCCATCTTCAAATCTATATTGACTCCGATATCCTTATCCAATTTAGCCTAATTTTTCGCCAACATTATTCCCGTACCCATAGATCTATAAATTAAATCACCACTTTTAAATAATCACATTTCATTGATGGAAAAAGAATGTGAATTTCAATTATTTGATTTGGACTTAACTCTTGAATCAAACTGACTCTCGAACCCAAGTTGACTTTCCTGAGTTAGTATTGGCTCCCGAACATATCATTCTTGAGCCCAAGTCAACCATTCCACCAAGTCACATTCTTTGTTGGACATAGGTATAGACCATGATGACTCTGTGATGATTTTCAAAACTGATCATGTAAAGGGAATAAGTTCCATTATAGGATCTTTCATGATCCTATTCATATTGGGGATTATAATAATGTAAATAGAAAAGAGGTCAATAAAGGTGGGTTCCGTGAACCACCATATTATTTTGATTGGGTAGTAACGCTTGGCCAATCCGACCACCACCGGAACCACCACCACCTTGAGGAAACATTATCTTTCCCTTTCATCTTTTTCATGCATTTAAGAATCATTCATACATTGAGGACAATGCATGAGATAAGTGTGGGGGAGGGTTCTAACATAACATAGGTTTTCTTTTTATTTTAAAAAAATTTAACATTTTCTTTGCTTTTTAAAAAAAACTTTTTGAAAAGAGAAACAATATTTGACCTATTTTTTTTATAAGAAATTAAGTTAATTTTAAATAATAGGAGAATCATAATTAGAATTTCTTATATTTGGTCAAAATAAGATTATTTGTTTGATTTCTAGGGTTAGGAAAAAATTTGGAGAAGAAATTTAGTCTTTATTTTTACCTTAATGAAATATGCATGCTTTATACACTTACACAGTTAGGGTTCAAAAACAAAGATTCTTATGCCTTATAAAAAAAGAAGAAAAAGCAGGAAAAATAAAAATATATATAATATATCAAAATTCTCTAATTAAGCTGGGTATTTGTGACTTATAAAGCATAAGTATTCACGCCTAAAAGCAGTCCATATAATAAAATCCTTAGTTTTGTGGCCTTAGTTTCTGGAGTCCTTGAGTTTATGGGGTGTTTTCTCACCCGGTGCCCTAAGATCGTTTGGTTTAGGAGTCATCGACAAAAGGCTCGTTATATGGGCAGATTAGAAAGCCTAATAGAACTAAAGAATAATACCACCAAAAATATTTAAAAAAGAAGAAAATAAGGCATAAGAGTTAGAGTTAAAGAATCCCGAGTCAAAATTTCATGGTCACAAAGATGCATATAACTTAGAGTAAAATAATAGACTAGATGAGATATACAGATTGATTCCTTGCCTTGATTGATAACAAATTTTTGAATAAAGACTAAGTTAAGGAATGAAAAGTTCAGTTTTCCTAAAACTTAATGATTACTTAATCCTTACAATAATACTTCATATTTTTTCTTTCAAAATGTGTTTCAAAATACTAACACTTTGTTTCTCTTTCTTTATGGATTTTGTGGGTGTAATCCACTGAAAACCTCACGAGATAAAACTCATCCTCTAGGGGAAACCTAGAGGTTTAAATGGCTTGTTGCATATGCTCAGTGCAGTCGCATGACTGATCGGAGAAAAATCACGCATGAAAGTGTGTTTTTGAAATCAATAGTTAAAGTGTGTGTGCTTTGGCTTCCTCGATATTTCCGTTATAGCATAGAGGCTAAACGGGTCGAATTTACAGGGACGAGAAACGATAGAAGTTTTACCGGAATGTTCACGTGTGTGCTAAAGTTTCTTCAATATTTGAAAGAATGAAAAGAAAAGAAAATAAAGAATGAAAAGAGAAGTACGGTGAAATACGAAGAAGTGAGAAACATAAAAAAGTGGTATTTGTGATTTTTGTTTATATATCTAAAACAAAGTAAAAGATAAAGAAAAACTTATGGCTACTAACTGCTAATGGCTCCACTAATCATGCTAACCTCTTAGTGATAGTTGCCTCACATGTATCCTTGGCACTAGTCCTTGGTTCAAGAGCATTTCAAAGTATGACCCATGCGATAACTTTCACATCCAACTTAATATAACATGTGCAAGCTACACTTAAACTATATAAATTAAACGAGACAAGAGTAAGCATGAGTAAAATAATGTTAGCTTGTTAGAAAGTTAGGATGTTAGAGTGCTAGATCCATCATCATGAGCCCTCAATGGCTCTTGTAAGAGCAGGCCAAGTAGAAGCTATTAGATTCATGTGGATTATCATATAAGAAGTTAGCAAGTTAGTGGTTAGTAGTTAGTTGCCATGAGAGAAAATTAGTTAAACATGTAAAAAGAGTTAGAGAGAAGAAAAATAAAGAGAGATAAAGAGAGAATCTTTCATAACTTGTCACCTTTTATTACAAGAACTCTTGTTTTCCAACCATGTATCACTCTCCCTCCTATTATCAGAAATGGAAAATACAAGAGAGGAAGAAGAAGAATAACTAATCTAAACTACCCTACACTATAACATGGAGAAGAAACAACTAAAACTATCCTAAAAACTACTCAAAAACTCCTCTCCCGGGGCTCTGGAAAACCCCAGGTATTTGTAAGCAAAATTGGACACCAGGGTACGGGTACGTGTACAGATGCCGCAGAAATGCGGCCCAGGCCGCGTTTCTATAGCTGTACCTAAGCGGCGCGCGCAGCGCCGCCTGCTGCGTGCTGCCCGCTTGTCCCCTGTCGGCTGCATATCCCGGTTTCTGGTTTTGAGCCCCTGGTTTTGATGAAACTGCCTCCAAGATCAATGGCTATATTATAGGCCTTTAATCACCCATTAAATCTGATTTAGGGTCTTCTTCTTCATTGCACCCCATGGACCAAGAATCACACAAGCAAATCATTATTAGCGGTATTTTATATAAAATAAATGTGCAAATGTAGTAAAAATTATGCAATATTAGAGACTAATTAGTGACTGGCGAAAGTCGTTTAATAATTTCTTAGATTTAGTTTTGATGTTTTGCTTGAGGGCGAGCAAAAGATAGGGTGGGGGTGTGATTACTCATCAATTTTGCATATTTATTGCACATTTTCACATTTATTTTTAATAAAACTATGTTGTTTTATCTTCTTTTTGTTAGTGATGTGCAGACTTATATAAAAAGGAGAAAAAAGGAAAAAAACCCAACAAGCCTAAAAAGCTCAAATAAATTCAGAGATTAAGGCAATCATATTTGGAGATTGAAAGGAAAATCCAATTAAATTCGTGATTGAAAATCAATTATTCCAAGTAAAAAATAAAGGATATTCTTAAATCAAATTCTGAGAATATACCCTTTGATTACATGGCAAAATAGAGTCATAGAAGGAAACGCCAAAGTCTACAATTCAATCAAATTCAGATTTAGCCTAAGATCTTTTAGTATTTGATCATAACGTTCATTATACAAATGAAAAAATCTGATGATTTAAGATACTCCAGAAAGAAGACTTAAAGGGCTACAACTCTTTTGTTGACTACATTTCATTTTAGTCACTTGATGAGTCATATTCAGCAATTAAATGACAGATAGCTGCAGCCTAACTCAATTAAATTTTCAATCAAGAGAAGAAAAGGATATTTCAGCATATTCACTGTCATCTTCAAAATTCTAAAAATATACCTTTTGATGAGTCCGTATTTTGATGAGTCACTGCCCCAAGCTTCCTCCTATAAATA
>JAVJIF010025147.1:0-92990 GCA_038442645.1 Agave tequilana | reverse complement strand
CACAAGAAGGATAGGCACAAAGTCAAATCAAAAGAGGCCTACAATCTTGGTGATAACAAAGATCACAAACAACTTTTTCTCACAAAAACAAGATCCTATAGATAGGATAGATATGATAGCTCAAGTGTAAGAAAACAAGGTTTGAAAAACAAATCACAAAGAAAATACTAGAAGAAGATAGAAATGAAGATCAAAATCAAATTCCCAAAGGACTATTTTTCTTTAATTTTTCAACCCTTGAAAACAAATAAAGATAAAATTTTGAAGCACAAAAAACTCTTCTAAAAATTGCTGCTAAAACACTTGTATAGATGGGTAAATTAGCTCTTGAAATTCTTGTAGAAAAACACCCCAAGAGATGGCTACTTATAGCCTCTTAAAAATCTGCCGTTGGCAGCCAGAAAGTCCAGAATGACCTTCCGATCGACTGACTCCCTCCCCGGTCGACCGACCTAACGGTCATTTTTCTGACCGTTGTGCCTACCGGTGACCGCCGGGTCGACCGGGCCAAGCCTGTCGGTCGACCGGGCCATGCCTTTCGGTCGACCGCCCGGTCGACAAGCTGCACCCGAGAGTTAGGTGCTTTCAGTCGGTCGACCGGCCTACTTGGCTGGCCTGTGCACATTTCTCGTGCACATCGGTCGACCGTCGATCGACCGCCAGCATGATATGGCTGGGATTAAAGGATAGAAAAACTTGGCTTTTTAATTCTAATAAAATCCCATAAAATCATATTAATTCTACAAAAATTAGTTCTTATAAAATATTTGAAGAACAAATATGTGTGGCTAAAATTTTAACACATAATACAAACTATTTGAATCATTTTTGTGATATAGAAATAGGCTTAAACACAAAAAAACGTATTTTTCGAAAGCCAAACTTTGAAATGAAAATTCGATTTTTCCCAAACTTGTATAATACAAAAACAAGATATTTAAACTCTTTTTGAAGCATATTGTATATGGATAGAATCCAATACACATCTACATGATATATCTATGTTTTTGACATGAAATTTAAAAATAAGTTTGTTAATTACAAAACCCCAACAAAACTCATGTGATTATGATCATTAAAATAAGTTTTCTAAATATCTGAAGCACATATGTATATAGATTAATTCCAATATACATTTAAACCATGTTAAACTGTTTTGTGATTCTCTTTATTCATGAAAACCATATATATGAATTAGAAATTCAAAACAGGTTAAACTGAAAACTAAACATATTGATTGTGTGTGTGTGAACTTGAGCATATCAACAGTATCTATCTTTACGTAAGATCTAAACAAACTGAAGTCTTCTTGTCGATCCTCATCCACAAGACGACCCGATACAAACATGATCCAACGAGCTTGACTCCAACCGAGTGCTAGATGCGATCTTGACGCGTGAGCTCTAGAATCAACATGTGTTGGCTCCAAAAAACTTCTTTGTGAATCTAAACACCTACTAATATCTTGATCAATAACTGAAACTATATAAACACAAGATTATTAGTAAACTAACCTTCATAAGTTAGTCATCATCAAAACTAAGATGAAAGGCCTCTGGGCTAACAATCTCTCCTTTTTTGATGATAACAAAAACTTATGAGGTTATATATATGCATCCATTAAGGATAGGATTCTTAGAAGCTGCCCCTTAACATATGCATAATCGATAAACATATAAAGATATGCAATGATACTTCAAGATACCAATAAAACAAGATATATGTATAACACATAGTAAAACATGCATATATAAACTGAATTCCTCTCTCCCTTTTGGTCACTCATCAACAAAGGGGTGAAGTCTAATAAACAACAAACATATTTTTAAAATAAAATTTAAAACAATGAACACAATCAATCGAAAGAACCCAATTATAAGAAACAATCTTTTTATGAATTGATACCAATAAAAGGACATGATATCAATTGAAAATAAACACCAAATTTTTTTGGTAAACTATATTTTGCAATAAGGATACCAATTTGAAAATAATAGCAATTTAAAATTATTGATACCAATATTGAAATGTAAGCATATATCAGAGCAAAATATTTTTCATCATAAAGACTGGAAGTAAGATACCAATTGAAGAGTAAAACCAATTGAAAGATAAAATAATAAGAATTTTTCTCTCCCTGTATGAAATACAAATAAAAACAATGCATAAGCTTGTATATGATACCAATTGAAAAATAATTGATATTAAGAACTAAATCAAGCTTAGTAAGATAATTTGTGCTATAGATGTATAGATAAAATAAGTACAATCAAATCATATATATGTATGTATGAAATGGATATACCAATTGAAATTGATACTATTGAAGTTTGAAGCATATATATATAAGAAAAAACACATATGAGTATACAAAATAAAATTCCATGAAGATCATGTGTATAACTTATACCTACCACCCTATTCATGCACATGTTTAAAAGGATATTCAATGAGGGT
This sequence comes from Agave tequilana, assembly GCA_038442645.1. NCBI lineage: Eukaryota > Viridiplantae > Streptophyta > Magnoliopsida > Asparagales > Asparagaceae > Agave > Agave tequilana. The sequence goes on along the minus strand of JAVJIF010025147.1, from coordinate 90,533 downwards.
ATACAAGGTATGGTTGCCCATCTAACCGCCCTTAGAAGATAGGAGTTTTCAAAAATAAGATTTGAAAATATTTTATATGTTTGAAAACTCAACCAATTAAAAAATAAAAACTAGTTTTAAAGATAATTTTGAAAACTAGTACGAAATCTTTCAAGTAAGGAATAAAACAAGAATATATCCATGATATCATGAAAATCACACAATAATTGACACTCAAAATTATAAAGTACATATATGCTCATGAAATAAAAATCATGAGTAAACACCAAACATAGAGTGTATGAATCATGTAATCATCAAATCATGAAAATAAGACATTGAAGCTCATATAAATAAGAAATCATCAAAACTAAATACGCTTCAAGGTATATGTATGTTTTGTTGAAACTAAAAGTATACATACATATCCAAATATAAACTAATCCACAAAAGTTTCTTGCATGAAGGCAAGTGGCTCTAGGATACACATGTATATCTAATAGTTTAGACAAAATTAACATATACACGAAGATAAACACATTTTTACAAAACATGTACAAAAATAAGGAAAACAAGTAATGATGTAAGAATCCTCAAAACTAGATTATACATATACATGTAATGAGTACAAATGAGTAATGAAGTATAAACACATAATAACCAAATGTATCTTATTTCTTGTACAAATATATACATAAGTTTTAATGAAAAGTTCCATCTAAACCTGTAATCAAAACATGGAGTGCAAAAATATCAACAAAACATGATCATTAGAGAAAATGTACGTGCTTTAGAGCTATGATATACATATAGATAAACAATGGTGAGAACACTAAAGTAATAGTCAATATAAACATGAGTGTATCTCAAATATACATATGTATATTACATGTCTAATTAACATAGCATTTAACATAATAATCATGAAAATTCAAACATGCTAAATGTCAATCAATGAAAGCATGTAAATAAAATAAGGAGTTAGAGATAGTTACCAAAACCAATCGGCTAATATCTAGGTCTCTAATCATGGTGGTCCTCCCACCAAATATCCTTGAAGGTGATGCATCCAATATAGTGTCCATCAAGTATAAACACATCTACCACCAAGGCACCAATACCTATCACGTCATGTGAGAGCCCACACCGACATCAAATACAATACGGATGAATTTTGGTACCCATACCTTATTGGGTCCATGAGGGTTAGCATCTTTCTAACCCAAACAAATTTATTTGTAAAATTTGAATTATGTTGCTGGTGGCTCGTACGTCCACAATGTGTACAAGTATACATAAGAGCATACATAGTTCATGTATGTGAGCATGATGAGCATGTGTATACCATGTATGGTGTGCATGCATATGAGGAGCATGTTTCTAAAATGGATTCCAAACGTGTGTGGTTCATGACACATTAGCTCAAAAGTGGAGCCCAAACAATCTACACTCTTCTTCAAAGTACAAATATCATTTTCAATGATTGAAGAAGAAGTAGAGCAAGTAACATGTTATCACTAGTAGATGAAGCATTAGAAATATGACAAACATGAGAAGACAAATCATTTTTCAAAAAATTATTTTCATTAGAAATCAAATCTAATTCTTTTGAAATTAAAGCAATTTGTTTTTTAAAGAATTGTTCTCTTTTAAAATAATTTCAAGTTTTGAAGACAAAAACCTCATTTCTCTTCAAAACTCATCACAATTATTTTTATTTTAGGGTAAGGTCAAGTTGGGATTTCAAGGAGTCCCTTTCACTTGAATTTCATCCTCTCTAGTAAAACCAAATCAAGGTTTGAAAATAAATTTTTATTTTCTTCTTTTAATTCAAAGCTTTTCTTTTTTAAAATTTTGTACTTTGCTAGCAAGTTTTCACAAACTAATGAAAGTTCTTCATTCAAAGCATTGCATCCAATAGTCATCACCGAAGAACTAGCACTATCATCTAGTTGAGTTTTCGAATGTACCTCAAAGGAGTCATTCCCTTGGACCATGTAGCACGCTTTGTCGGACTCATCTCCATTAGATTCTTTCTCTATAAAGTTAATCGTTTGTAGCTCGGGAGATGTCAATGTGTTTCACACACTGCAAAAAATGAAATCACAATGAGAAATCATAAATAAATATTTTATGCTAAGTGAATACTTTAGTGCATCTAGGGCTTGTGCATTATCCTCATGTACTTGGTATTATCAAAATAGGATTCTTGGTAGTGGTAAGATAGACATACAAACTAAAGCTTTTAAATAAGCACTCATTCTAATTTTCTATATATCGATGTTAGAAACATCAAACATGGTGGGCAAAGCGATCCATGAGTGTATAAACAATATGTGTGCAAAGGCAAATGTAGATTAGCAATCCATGAGTGTATAAACAATATGTTTCTATTTAGTGTTATCTTTTCTGATTTGTTCTGATCTTCAGCTTATTTTGAATATTTGCCCCAATACTTGTTTTCATTTAATTCTGAATATATTTGATCTATTTGGCTCATTTCTCTCCTTCTTTATTAGTAAAGGCATGCCACATCATTTAGACAAAAATAATATTAAGAAAGAGAGTTTATTATACAATAAATATGGGAATGCTACAATAAATATGCAATATCAGTGACCGATCACGCACATCTTGAAAAATAAGTTTTATCTTTTGATCGTCTTCTCACTAACTGTACTGGAAAAAAATTACAGGGTCGACAAGTAGGAATCTAATGAACTTGTTCCAAGAACAAGCTTTAATCTACGAAATTTAAACTTTGTGTAGTTTGGGTTTATGCACTTAATCTCTTCTCGTGTTGTAGTACCTAACACCTGATACACAAATATCAATCAGTCAAGAAATTATTTGATGTAAAAACTACAAAGGTTAATTGATAATAGAGATGCACGAGAATGATAAAATTTGTACCAGACCTTGATAATTTCTACACACCGATCAAAACCACTTCTCCCTAGGAAACAAAGGCTGCAAAAATATCACTTGTTAACATCAGAAGGCACCATGTGGTTGCCTAATTGGCCTATTTAGGTGAGATTCTATATGTTAATTATTATTAGTTTTAATATGATGAAAGTTGCATACCTGCCCTAAGTCAAGCTCTACAAGGCATAACTGTAGGCTATCTAAAAATCATTAGAGACAAGACTTAAGATGTGGGCCTCACTTCAACGTGAAGGTCGCGTTTCAATTAAAACACGAACTTCGCAAACACAGATCTCAAATGCGGGTCTGAGCTACTAACCAATTCCACCTCAAGTGAGGGTCTGTGCAACTCTATGTCTCACTTCAAACACGGGTTTGAGCAACTCTGCATATTTCTTCAAACACAGGTCTAAGCAACTCCGCATATTTCTTCAAACACAGGTCTAAGCAACTTTGTATGTCAATTTCAATGTGTGCCTATAAGCTTCACGTTTTGACTTCAACGCGGCCATGAGAAGAATATGAGTGTCGCATCTATACAATTAGAGCGTGGTCCGTGTCCAGCACGAGAGCCGTTGTTTTTATTGTAATGAGCCTTATTACTGGGTCAATTAACTCCCCACATAATTTGAGATTTAAACCCCATTATGGAGAAATTTTAGGGGATAATTATACCCCTAAGCCCCTGCAAATAGCCTCAAGAGCTATGGAGGGGGATTTTTTCTGAGACATTGAGCTGGAGAAATCTCAAGCTAAAAGCTGTTTTCTTTCAACCTCAAAGGTTCGAGAGAGAGAGAGAAGGAGAATCAGTGAACTCTAAACTCTTAGTGTGTTAAAAAAAGAATTCTTTTCTGATTACTCTTTCAAGAGCACCCCGAAGCAAATCTTAAAAGCTTGCCATTCGGCTGGTCAACGGAGAACAACAACCACTCTCATCACCTCATCAAGAACTCAACATTAAATAAAGGGGGAGATCTAGATATTCTCCTCTCTTTTATAATCAGAGTTTTGATCTGTTGTAACTTTTCTTTTCATTATTAAAGAATTTTTACACGCTTCAAAGTTTCAAATTTTCCAACCAAACAACAACCAACAGATCACATATCGATTGTTGTTATCTATTTCTATACATATATCTATTCATATCGGAACTTATTTCTATAAGGAGGGTTATGCGGAAGGCGGGAAATCGATGGGAGAGAGAGTGAAGGGAGAGGGATAGAGAGGAATTGAGGTTTGAGAGGGGTAAAAAGAGGAGGAATTAATTTCAAATTGGGAGTATAATTAAATTTTGAATTGAGGTTTGAGAGGGGGAAAAAGAGAAGGAATTAATTTCAAATTGGGAGTATAATTAAGTTTTTACAGTTAAATTGGGTATGTAAAGTATAAGGGTGTTTAGGGTAATTTAGGAGGGAGGATGTCTATTTACTAATTTACTGGAGGCACTAATTAATGGGGTCTACTTATCACTTCTTTGGGTTTAAATAACCGCACTCTCTAATTACCCCATTAAACTTTCAGATTTTTCTCAAAAAACCCCTAGACTTCAATAATCCGAAAATAGCCCCCTAAAACTATCCCCAAAAATCCTCAAAAATCTTCTGTCATCAGCTGGTCATTTGAGTGGTAGCACATGTTTCTCACGTGCATTTTTTAAGACGTTTTTACCCTTATCTAACATATGTCTTGAATGGATTTTAATGTTTTAATTTGAATACTAATTAAATCCTGGTTATATCCTGACTAAATCTTAGTTAATTCCTAATTAAATTCTAATTATACCCTTGTATTTAAATCCTAATTAAATACCTCACCACCACCCGCCGTCCTCACCACCTTAGCGTTACTGTCCTCACATCTTGTAAGGGCGAGAGAGAGAGAGAGAAGAGGGGGAGAAAAGAGGTAGGAGTGAAGGACGAGGGAGAGGAGAGGAGGGGGTGGGCTTCCGACGGAGAGGGGGAGATGAGAAGGAGGAGGAGGGGGCAGGGAAGCGTCGCCGCCAGATCTAGGGGGAGGAAGAGAGGGAGGAGAGGGGAAGGAGTGGAGAGGAAAGGGGAGGGACAGAGCAGAGTCGTCACCAGATCTAGGGAGGGGAAGGCGTAGGGGTATATTTTAGTAAATTTGAAAACAAATTAAGGTTTTAATAATAATTTCATTTTTAAAGAATTTAATTTAATTGTTCGAGGCCAGGGTTAATAGGTCATTTCGCATGCCCGTTAATGACGTTACAGGGGAAAAACTGGGAAACAGATAGTTTATGTGGGTATTTTAGATTATTGACGTTTAGGGGGTATTTGGGAAAATTTGAAAGTTCAATGAGGTATTTAAAAATTAAGCCATATTTTTATGCTCTTCCATCTGCTCAAAAAAATATATCAGAACGATAGTTGAAAAGCTTATGGAAATAAAAAACAGGATGGGAAGAAAGAAAAATAAAGAAAAAAAATCTAAGGACTTGAACAAGGTCTTTAGAAGTAAGATAAGCTGATCTGACATTCCGACTTCAACTACCTTACTTGCTAATAGTAAGACTTACTGAATTGACTTACACTCTGTGAATTGTGGTTAGGGTTGGCCATCGGGGCAGGTTGACCCGATTTTAGTTGCCCTGACTCGTACTGTGTGACTTTATGACTCGCACAGTCCGACTACGATTTAAAAACAATATTCGATCCATATTACATAAGGGTCCATACAGATTGACCCATCCCATAGATACGGGATGAGTCAAATTCGTCCTGTGACGAATCACGGGACGAATTGGGTCTTGGTAAATTTAGCCCGAGACCTTTTTTTACCCCTATTTTATCTTTGTTGTGAGAGGAGAAAATTATAGAATGACCTTATATTATTTTTTTTAACCCACAAAGGCTCAACTAAGAGTCATGTGGGCGAGTCAGAGGATGCCACATGGCACCCTCTCACTCACCCACAATGACTCTTTTTTGAGCCGTTGTGTATCGAACATTGGTAATATAAAAAAAAATTAAGAACCCTAGGTTTCCCTAACCTCTATATAAAACCCCCTCATCCCTCTTGGCCTCTCCCTTATTCACTTTCAGTGCTCATCCCTCTTCTCTTACAAATCTTCTATTAAAAATTTCCTCATATAAATATGTAGAAATATCTAATACAGTCTAATGAAGCATAACTGGAATACCGACCGTAGTTCACCCGAAGCTGGTGGTAGCTCTTCATCAACACATAATTCTTTCTCTTCTACACCATATCGATGCAGGCAGTAACTCATCGTCACCATATGCTGGCTATCTGATTGGTCACATATATTGCATACATATTGTCACATTACAATGCTTGTTATCTAAATAAATCATATGAATAAGTCCATTTTTCTTTATAAAATGCAGGCCCATTGCTGTAACACCCCGCTCCCGGAATACGTACTTAGTTGCGTATTCAGATTTTCGACCGTATTTTTCGATTTACTTCTTGTATTTGTTTGTATATTGAATTATTATATGACCGTTTTGTCTTGGATTTGGATTCGTGGACCGGGAGTCAGCCCTAGTCTGAACCGAGGGCCCGATCCGAGAGTATTGTTCGATTTGGACATTCTGGTATTCCGATTTGACCAATTTAGTTTTGAACATTGTTTTCCAATATTCTAGATTTTCTATGATTTTCTGGAAATTTCCTTGATTAAGTTGAAATCTTCAAACGGTGTCGATCAATACCGCTGACCGATTCCGGATTTTTAATTTACAAAACGGTTTGGAATTTCTAAAAGTGCTTTAGACATTATTTCTTAAAATCACATTTCCTATCTAAATACTTTTTTCTGAGGATTTTATGAATTTATGAAAATTCTATCGGTGTCGGTATCGACCGGTATCGCGGAAGATTCCAAGATTTTTATTTTGAAAACTACATTATATTTTGGATTCCGATTTCACCAAACAACTTAGAATAATATTTGCTATTTTTGAGAATTTTTCGGAAGGATTCTGGAACAGTCGATTTTCGCGACTATATTATAATATTATTATTTTTCTTTCAACTTGTCTTTTCTTCTCTTTCCTTTCCTTCTCCCAACAACCCAGCAGCCCACTCCCCTCCACGTGGGCCGCGTCCCATCACCATCACCCCCTTTCCCATCAATCACACCCCATCACATCCATCATCATTACCCCTTTTCCTTCTTTTTCTTTTCTTTTTTTTTCTTTTCTTCTTCTCTTCTCCCCCATTCCTCTTCACTTCTCCTTTCTCTCCATGGAGAGCCCAGCCGACCCCATCTCCGGCCACCATCTCGGCCACCATCTCCGGCCAAGCTCCATCACCAACAACAACAACTTCTCCATCTCCTCCTTCCTCAAGAGTCATCACCACTTCCACCTTCCTCTTCTTCTTCATCAAATCCACAATCAACCACCTCCATCACCTCCTTCTCACCAAAATACCACCACCTCAACCACCCAACTCCTCTCCTCCTCCCATCACCCCCAATTCCTCCACCACACCTCCAATCAACCACAAATTCACCAAACCCATCACCACCATAAAAACCCCAAACCAACTCATCCCCCTTCCCTCACTTTCGGGGTGGCCGGAGCCACCCCTGGGTTCGGCGCCGCCGGCGCCCTGCCGGCGGCCGTGGGCAGCCAGGGGCCCACCTGGGCCCCTGTGCGTGGCCAGAGAGGGGGGCAAAACCCCCTCTCTCTCTCTGTTGCAGGGGGCAACAGCCCCCTGGGTTCTTGCTGGAGGGGGGCAAAGCCCCCTCTTTCTCTGCTGGAGGGGGCAAAGCCCCCTCCTCTGTGATCTGTTGTGGGGGCGGCGCCCCCACCTTCCCTTGCCAGCGGCCGGCGCCGCCCGGCGCCGCCGCATGGCCGGCGGCCAGGCCGGGCACCCCAACAGGGGTGCTGTGCGTGGATCCAGGGAGGGGCAAAGCCCTTCCCTGTTGACTTTTTCCCTGGGTCCCCCTTGTTTTCTCTCTCCTGGGACCCCCATTTTCCCTCTCTCTCTCCTCCTGGGTTCCTCTCTCCCTTGGACTTTCTTCTCTCTCTCTACCCTCTCTCTCTTCAACTCCTTGTCCCTCTTTGTGACTTGCCGACGCGGATCTCACCTCGCGCGCAGACGTCCCCTTTCAACGCGACCTTCGCGTTATCGTCTCGTCACGACGCGAGGCTAATAACCGCGTCTGTGACCCCCTCGTGCTAACGCGACGCGGACCCCACGACCGCGTTCGCGTTTCCCTCGTGCCCTGATTTGAACGCGGGTCTCGAACCCCGCGTTTGTGGTGTCCTCACAACGCGACTCCCGCGTCTGTGATTCCCGCGTCCGTGTTCTTCTCCGATGGCGCGACTTAGGACCGGCTCCTCCTTTTGGATTGGGGGCCGCGTTCTTCCCCGTTGGCAAGGCTTAGGGCCGGTACCCTCCTTTTGAATTGGGGCCGAACATCCCTTCGTCGGGCACAACAAAGGAAGCACCATTCCTCCTCTCTGTCTGTTCCTAACGCGGATCACAGCCCCGCGTTGTGGTATCTTCGCAGAGCGACCCCCGCGTCTGCTCTTTCCCGCGTCTGTTATTCCTGCGACGCGACTCCCGCGTCTGCGACCCTCGCGTCTCACTTTCCAGGCCCGCGTCTCCCTGTGTCTCTTTCTCTCCCCATATTTATATTATAATATATTATTGGCGCGTGCGCGAGTTCCAGGGATTCCAGACTTATCGGCTTTCCGATGATTTAGGCGAGTGTTCTCACTCTCGCCTCCATTGGGGTTTCCCCGCTTCGTCGGGTCGATATGTATTTCATTTCATGTATTTTGTATTGGGCTGAGTCCCTGTATTTGTATATGGCCAAGTGCCAGTACTGGACATGTATTGCTCTGTGACGAATGTTTGTACTAGGGTAGTTTCATTTCTGTACATATACCATGCATATGATGTACTTGCTGCTTTATAACATGTGGTACTAACATTGCAGGTCTCTCAGCTTGCAGACTCGGTCGCTCACTATCTCGAAAGAGAGGTGATTGGGGCCGGCAGGTCTCTCGGTATTCAGCCTCCGATTCCTCACTATCTCGTCAGAGACGTGATGGGACTGTCAGGTCTTTCGGCTTCGCCTGGTTATCATGACCAGCGTTCAGCGCTTTACCTCTAGAATCGTCTAGGCGGGATGCTGCCGGATTTCCTACTCGCACTTCAAGCCGAGTTGTTCCGGTAACCTTGCCAGACGCTCCAGGGATAAATCTGTTTGCTGTCTGTATTCCAGCTTGCTCAGCTCCGCTTGGTTGTGCTCAGCTACTGCTTTACTACATGCTAATGCCTGTCTCTGTTTATACTACTTGTCATTACATGATACCATTTAACACATGTATATCACCTGGCATGCTACTACCTGGCAAGACCCCTTGTTATGACATGACTTGCCACCAGACTAATATCAACCTCTTGACATGATTGGTTACCTGACTCCTGTTATGCTTGTTATGTACCCCTGTTATATTAATACTTGACTCTTGGTTATCACATTACGGGAATCCTGACCTGTTATCCTGTATGGAACTAAGTGCCACACAGCACAAAGTGCCACACCACTCGGTGGGGGCCACCTCTTGAATCTGTGGGGGCCGCCTCTAGAATCCATCCCTCAGAACAAAGTGCCACATGGAACAAAGTGCCACACGTACTCGGTGGGGGCACCTCTTGAATCTGTGGGGGCCACCTCTTGAATCTGTAGGGCCATTTCCTGTCATGACCAGTTATTCCCGTAATTGTTAATATTGATAAGTTATAATAAACAACTTGCACCTGGTTTGGGGGAAACTGATGGGCCCTGATTAATCATGTTCATGGTGGCACTATCGAGTCACGCGTGGCCAAATACTTGGGGATCTCCTGGCGGCCACCAGGGATTCCGTGGGGTGTACTGCACCCCTACTCCGATTATTCCTGCCGGGTATGCACACGCCCTAGGCCTATTTCTCTGGGATCTGCGATACTCTATTCCTGTTCGGGCGTCCATAAGTCCCGGTACCTAGCGGTACGTTCGGCTCAGCACCGGATACTCCTGAACCGTTGTCCCGGGCATGTACGGGACCCATCTAGAACATGATTCATCGAACTTTATCAGTTTCCAAATAACTTGCTATATAAGTTGTGAGTGGAAGTATGTGAATGGGACACATACTGAAACTTGGAACTTAGACAGCCCCAATTATAATAAGATGCTAATATATACGATTTGTTGTGTGTTTTGTAATTCAGGTTGTATGCGCTTGGATTACAGTGATATGAGATAAAGGTATATACATGAGGGTTTCCTTGTTTGGATTATTCCTTCGATGTACTAGTTCATGGAGCCGTGACCTAAGCTTGTGCGATCGGTTTTGCTTGTAATCGGCTTTATTCGGTTTTATCGGTTTTTATCGGTTTTATGTTAGTTTAGGAGATATCTGGTGTTGCCTATCTACTTTACCTTCTCTTTCTTATCAGACCATGAGTAGTTCCTGCTTGATATCTACTTGCTCCTGCATGCTTACCTATGCTCGCCACTTGGCTTTTGTATCACCACTCGCCTGGGAAGTTTCATCTGACTCCCCTGGATCCTTATGTCCAGGTCATGGAGCTTGGAGCATGTCAGAACTTGGAGCGTGTGGATTCTCCCAGTTGCTGATCAGAGTGGCACAGCGGTAGCGTGGATCTTCAGCAGACCGTTCAGAGCTCCATCCTTCTAGGCCCCCTTGTGTGCCTCTCGAGTTTTCCTTTTGTAAACTCGTGAGTGCCTTTATACTATTCATTCTTGTATACTTCCTTGTAATCTCGCAATTGCGCATGTCAGTGATGTAATATTCATGTAATATTGGATCACCTCTGTGATAACTTTGTAATTGTACTCATATGTTGGAATGTATAATGCACCACTTGCTTCCGTACTCTGATCTTGCCTGTACTGATGCTTAGCGTATATACGTGAAGGTACTTCTGACTTGCGTATATACGTTGCAGTGACGTCCCCGTATCAGCGGGATCGGGGCGTTACAATTGCTAAAGGATAGGAAAGAGAAACGAGCCCAAAAGCCCATCAAATTCTGATTAATTCAGAATAAAATTGAAATCTGAGAATCAGGGCAGATCTTGGCAAATCAGAGAGGTTGAAAATTAGTTGAAATGAATCGTCCCAAATCAAGCGGTTGAAGCCAACAATCAAAAGTTGTTTCATCAAATCCTAAAGCAGAATGGAAAAACCAGCAGGAGATAAAGAAAAATCACCAAACGAAGAAGATCTGCAACCTGGTGTGGCCACCTGGCCACACCATAGCCGCGAAAACGCGTCAAAACCGCATTTTCGTGGTCGTTTGATGTTTGTTGGGGGAGCGTTTGCTCCCCCAATCTTCATACGTCCCCTCCCGTTTGGTTTTTACCTATAAATACTATATTTTTTTAGAGAAAAAGGGATCGAAACTTAGATTTAGTTTTTCTCTTTGTTTTTAAGGCTTTAGGCTCTTTGTTTGATAGTATAGAAGTTGCATCTTATTTTATAATTTGTAATCAGTGTAAATACTAGTGAGAGAGAGGAATTGAGTGATTGTATTCTGAAGATTGAAGTGATATCAATAAAAGGATCAAGCTACCTTTCTTCACTCATTTTACGATTGTCTTGCTTTATTTATTTACATTGTTCTTGTCTTCTATGAGTAGCTAAATCGATTTTTGAGCTCACTATTATTCCTCTCTCTGATCCCTCTTCTTTTTGAATGATTTTGATGAAAAGACCCAATGAATCATTTGCATGCCTAACTTAAGTCTTTCTTCTGAAAGTGTTCTTTAAGACACATGAGGATGGGTTTGAATTTTTTAACTTCTACCTCTTTTAAAGAATGTTTCTTGAACTTATTTTTATCTCATACTTGAACTTCTTGATGATTGTTGGTCTAAAGGCCTCCCACTCTACTTTGATGATGATTAACTCATGTAGTTATAATTTACTAATAATCTTGTGATGAGTAGTTTCAGATATTCAATCAAGATATTAGTACGTGATTAGCTTCAACAAAGGTGTTTTGGAGCTTTCACATGGTGATTCAAGAGCTCGAGCGTCAAGTTCATATCTAGCACTCGGTTGGAGTCAAACTCGTTGGATCGCGTTTGGATTGAGTCAACTTGGAGACGATGTTCTACAAGAAAGCTTCAGTTTGTTTAGTTAATATTTATTTAGATCCATTGTAAAGATTAGATAGTGTGATATGCTCAGGTTTACAACACACACAAGTTTCATGTTTATTGGTTTTGGTTTTTGATTTAACCGATCTTGGTTTTAAAGTAAAAACATAGATATACTATATTTCATGTATATTGGATTCTATCCATATACTATATGCTTCAAAATTGTTTAAATATCATGTTTTTTTATTTACGTGAGTTTTGAAAAAATCGGATTTCTATTTCAAAAATTCAAGTTTTAGAAAATACAGTTTTGGTTAAGAGAAATTTTCTATCACAAAAAAATAGTTCAAATAGTTTGAAATATGTGTTAAATTTTTGTCACATATTTGTATTTCAAAGATAATACAAGAACTAATTTTGTGAAATTTATGTGATTTTATGGGATTTATTTGAAGTTAAAATATCGAGTTTTTAAATCTTATTAATTTTTCCCTGCCAGGCTCTGGCGGTCGACCGGACAATGGTCGTCGACCGTCCCAGTCGACCGATGTGCACGGGACGTGCACAAAGGAAAAGTGATTTGGCCGATCGACCGTGCCGTCGACCGACTGAGATCACCCCACTTTGGGTGGTGGGACCGGTCGACCGAGCGGTCGACCGTGCGCTTTGGCCGGTTGACCAAAGGGCACAATGGTCAAAAATTTGACCGTTGGCCGGTTGACCGGAGGGCAAAATTGCCCCTGCCTGCTGCCAACGGGCAGATTTGAAATGAGGGTATAAATACCCCATTTCTTGGTTATTTTCAATAAGATTTTCAAGAGCCAAATTCTCATACATTTTAATGTTTTAATACAAGTTTTCAAAAGAGTTTTTAAGCCAAAAGATTTCATCTTTTATTTGTTTAAAGGGTTAGAAAAAATTAAGAAAGAGAAGTCCTTGGGATTGTTTTTGATCTTCACTTTATATTCATTTTAGAAGTTTTCCCAAGAGTTTTTCTCTGTGTTTTTGATTTTCAAACTTTTTTATTTTCACACTTGAGCTTATCATTCTATCCTATCTATAGGATCTTTGTTTTAGTGAGAAAAATGGTTTGTGGTTGAGATAGACCACCAAGTTGTAAACCTTCCATCTTTGTGATATCACTTTAGTGAGAGGTGATTGAGTTGTTATCTCTCAAGTATGAGGTGATAGTGAAAGTGGTATTTGGCTCCCTCTAGTGAGAGGTGGAGATTGTGTTAGAATCCCTCAAATGTGAGGTGATTGTTGTTTGTGTGGTTAAGTGCCTATCCCTCTAAGTGTAGAGGTGATTTATTTGCCTTGCCTCTAAGTGTGGAGGTTGTATTTGTTGGAGAGAGGAGTTGTGTGCTCCCGATTGTGTTTGCCGCAAATCTCAATAGAGGTTCCCTATGTGGGAAGTCCTGTGTGGACGAGTTAGTGAAAATCCTTCTGTGTGAAGGCAGGGACGTAGAGCTGTATGCTCGAACATCGAAACATATCTCGGTGTTTGTGTTTGATCCACTTTCTCTAACTCTCTCTCTCTCTCTCTTACATTGTGCATTGATTCATATTGCCATATCATATACATGCTTGTGTTGTTGTGTGTACACATACTTGTGTTTAACCAAGAAAGCTTTACATAGCACCCCAATCTTATTTAGAGGAATTCAGAGGAGTTAGTCCAGAGCCCTTCAACGGGAATTCGGCTACACTCGTTGGTTACACTAAGTGTGTTGTATAAGTTTTAATTCCGCATTATTGATCATTAGATTAGCCATACACCTTTTCACCCCCATCTAGGTGTATTTTCAGATTTAACATTCAATTCAAGACGATTTCTTAAAGAAAAGAATTAACCTTTCCAACCATCTTATGTGCTTTGCTTAAACTTTCTAAAATCAATCTTAAGTTTTGGCCTATGATCAAGTTGAGGCACTAAGGATTTCAATAGTAGTGAGCCCAAATCTTCTCATATTAAAAATAACCAAACAATTTTCAAAGCTTTTTTAAATCACCTTCTCCAAAGTCTTCTCCAAATTTAAAGTTTTTCTTTTTATCATTTCCCTTCTCTCCGTTCTCTTTTCAAATAAAAAAACTAGCACCATTCTTAGCTTTCTAAACAAACACCAAAAAGCTTTCATCGTATTCCTCCTCGTGGACACGACCTGTTAGCCCAAAGCTACATGGTAATTCTCTTAACTCTTTAGTTTTACAATCAAATTTGGCGTCGTTGCCAGGGAGGGAACGGTGTAATTGTTATTTAACAAGTTTACTGTCTTGTTTCAGGGACGTCAGGATTCAGATCTTAGCATTCAAGCTTGTAGGAGAAAACTTGCTATTCTGTGCCCCTACTCTCGAAAGTAGGAAACAAAATTTCAAGAAATTGCAGCACAAGTTTGAAATTTTGTTGAACTACTAAAACTCTTTTTGCAGGACATATTTCTTGCAAAAATAAAATTTCTGTGTGTTATTATTCTTGCTATATCGGCTACTCACAATCCCTGTTTTAATCCAATAGTAATTTGAGTGATTGTTAATGCTTAAAAAACGTTTAGACTTGCATTCTAGGCCTTTGTCTAATTACATTTATTTTATAATTACTGTTGAAGATAGATAGAGACAAGGTACGTATGCATAACATATAGTTAGGAAACATTCTGGGTGATATTTGCTTTTTGAATGTTACTTTTCTATATCTTGTACACTTTGCATAATAAATTCTAAGGGCAAAACCAAATTCAAGATAAGGTGAGGAAGTCATTATCCTTCCTTAGCCCACAAACTATCTCCAAGCACGCACAACCTAAGCCTAAGTAAAATCTAATAGACATTGGCCTTAGGGACATTTCGAACTCACAAGGAGATTATCCTAAGGGAGAAGGTGTTGGAATTTGACTCCTGCCAAATCAGTGTCTAAGAAAGGGATTGGGGGCGAAACTCCGAAGGCTAGTGTTTGGCTTAATTAGGCCCGTCCCTTTTGCACGGATACCTCCCACCAATCTTACCCTGACCTAGCTGATTAGTTTGTGATCAAAGTCTACATTATACCTCTTGTGGACAGTCAACCAGTTAGGAGCTGTCTAGGTCAAGGTTACCTTAAACTAGGCTTGTTGGTTACTCTTGTTGACTATTGGTAAACTTGTTTGTGATTGTGATTGTGTTTGTGTATGCAAGTGTGGTCAAGAGACTTAATTCATCTAGGTTGACTAGAAACACATCAAAACCCAAGTTTGAACTAAGACCAGATCCGGTTATGGCTCAACCAATATCATTGCAGGATAAGTTCTATCCCATTAGAACCTCACTTCCATCTGTATTCTACTTCCATCGGGTGGTGAATATAATTTTGAGCTCAAGCCTCAATTCATTAACACACTCCCCAAGTTTCATGGCTTAGAGTCCGAAGATGCCTATTTCTTCATAAGAGAATTTGGGGAAGTATGCCTAATGATGAAAATCTCACACCTTAGATGATGTTTTTAGGTTGAGATTTGTCCCTTTTGCTTTTAAGGACTTAGCCAAGAAATGGCTTTACAGCTTAGCGGCCGGCTTTATCACATATTGGGATGGTTTCATCAAGGTCTTCTTGAAGAAATTCTATCCAATTCATAAGACGCCGCTCATTAGGAAGAACATCATGCAATTCAAGCAAGAACCTAGTGAACCGTTTTGGAGGTACTTTGAACGTTTTAAAGACCTCCTTGTCCAATGTCCTCATCATGGAATAGAGAAATGACGACAATGCCAAATTCTTTATGACGGTTTAGACTATTCTATCAAAACCCTCTTAGAAAGTATGTGTCAAGGGGGATTCTTGCAGAAGGATGAAAATAAAGGATGGGATCTATATGAAAACCTAGCTGAAAAGACCATCCAATGGGAACTTACTAGTGAAGCCTCTAGGAATCTAAAGTCATCTCTTCAAAAGGAGGTCTCCATTCTATTGAATCGGCCATAGCTAATGAGGCTAAGTTAGCTAACCTTGTAAGAAGACTAGAAGTTTTAGAAACTAACGAACCAAGTCCAGTCAATCAAGTTAACCCAAACTAATTTTCAACTCCAGGCTGTACTTACTGTCAAGCCATGAATCATGTGTTTGAGGAGTGCCCTGTGTTTCAGGCTCAGCAACAATACCCTGAACCGATGAATGCGACCTTTTCAAGGCCGAACAATAATCCGTACGCACCAACTTACAATCCTGGCTGGAGAAATCGCCCTAATTTCTCATAGAGCCAAAATAATAATGACCACTCACAGTCAAATCATGCAAGCCACTTCCATCAAGCTAATAATTCTTTCAATCATCAACAACTTTTTCAATTTTCGCAATAATTCTCCCAACCATCCACCTAACTTTTCAAACTATCAACAAAACTTCCCCACCAAGCTCCACAATCTTCCTTCTAGAATCCTCAACTAGAAAGGAGAATGACTGACTTTGAGAGAAACATGAAAAGATACATGAAAAACCAAGATTCTCTCATGCAAACTATATAAAGGCTAGATGTTCAAATCAGCCAACTAGCCACTCCACAGAAGGAGAGACAGAAGGGTACCCTGCCTAGTCAGCCAATAACCAATCTTAGGAATCTCAACAAGCTCATTTGGCTGAGGATCAATCAATGAATCAATGTAATGCTATTCATACATTGAGGTCGGGAAGAAGTTGATAACCAAGTGTCAATACCATCCAATCCCATTCAGCACAACCATAATCAAGCATCCAACTCATCTAATCCAAATCCTTCCAAATGTGATGAATCTGAAAAAGATAAGTCAACCAGTCAGGTGCACCAGTCTATAGTGCCGTTTCCTAATAGGCTGAAAAACAACATGCAAAATCTACACATGGATAAGATAATTGAGATATTTAATCAAGTGAAGATAAATGTGACATTTCTTGATGCCATCCAACAAGTTCCATCCTATGCTAAGTTTCTAAGGACATGTGCACCAAGAAGATAAAGACTAATGTACCTAAAAAGGTCTTCTTAGCCACTAACATTAGTGAGCTACTATCAGGTCTGATCCCTGTTAAGTATAAGGATTCAGGTAGTCCCACCATTACCTGCACAATAGGACAAGCGAGATTAGTCGTGCACTTCTTGACTTGGGAGCAAGTATCAACTTGCTTCCACTCTCAGTTATCAACAACTCGGGTTGGGCGATCTTACTCCAACTCGAGTTACTATCCAACTGGCTGACCATTCAGTGAAAGTTTCAAAAGGAGAGATTAATGATGTCCTTATCCGGGTCGGAGAGTTTATATACCCGGTTGATTTCATAGTTCTAGAGACACAACCTATGTCCAATCATAGGGTTCAAACTCCTGTTATCCTAGGGCGACCATTCCTTGCTACTGCCAATGCCATCATCAATTGTAGGAATGGGTCCATGAGGTTAACTTTTTGGGGACATGACTAGAGAAGTCAATGTCTTCAACCTAGGAAACAATCCCGTGATGTTGAGGACCCAACATTTGAAGTCAACCTCATTGAGAACTTGACAAGTGAACATAGGGAAGAATTGGAACTAGAAACTGAGTGTGACTTTGGGATAGAGTCTGACGACTTTAATCTTGATCAGGATGTTGAGTCAGCTGTAAATTGGGCCCGAATCCTATTTCACCAAACATGGAGCTAACAAATTTGACTAATCCTTCCAGTGAGCCTTCCTCCTCCTTAGAATTGAAAACGTTACCTGCGCATCTCAAGTACATCTATCTAGGCGAACAAGAGACCTTCCTGTCATCATTGCCCCATTTAAATGACGGGGAAGAAGAAGATCTTAAAGCTATTCTAAGAAAACATAGGGAAGCCATTGGTTAGACTATGACTGATATAAAGGGACGTCTAACCATCGTTCAACATCGTATTCATCTCAATGAAGATGCCACACCTAAAAGAGACCC
The DNA here is from genome assembly GCA_038442645.1 of Agave tequilana. Lineage (NCBI taxonomy): Eukaryota > Viridiplantae > Streptophyta > Magnoliopsida > Asparagales > Asparagaceae > Agave > Agave tequilana. The sequence goes on along the minus strand of JAVJIF010025147.1, from coordinate 72,598 downwards.
ACAGCGTAGGTTAAACCCTATAATGTAAGAGGCTGTTCACGCTGAAATGTGAAACTCTTAGACAATGGGATAATCTATCCCATTTCTGATAGCCAATGGGTCAGTCCTGTTCACTGGTTCCAAAGAAATCCGATTTCACCGTAGTGAAAAACGAGAAAAAGAGTTGGTCCAAACTCGACTTCCCACGAAAATTCGAGTTTGCATTGACTATAGGAAGCTCAATGCTGCAACTCGTAAGGACCATTTTTCACTTCCCTCATTGATCAAATGCTTGAACGTTTGGCGGGCCACGAGTATTACTGTTTCTTGGTCGGTTGCTCATGGTATAATCAGATCCTATTGCTCCTGAGGACCAAGAAAAGACTACATTAACATGTCCATTTGGGACATTTGCTTATCGTCGAATGCCTTAGGCTTATGCAATGCCCCAGTAACGTTTCAACGTTGCATGTTGAGTCTTTTTTCTGATATGGTAGAACGACTCTTAGAAATCTTCATAGATGATTTCTCTATCTATGGAGATTCGTTCACTTAATGTCTCCACCATTTAGAACTTGTCCTTCAATGTTGCGCTGAGAAAAATCTGACACTGAACTAGGAGAAATGACTTCATGGTAAAACATTGAATTGTCTTGGGTCATGAAATCTCCAAGAAAGGAATTGAAGTGGATAGAGCCAAAATTGAGGTTATTACAAAGCTTCCCATGCCCAAATGCGTGAAGGATATTAGATCCTTCTTAAGACATGTCGATTTTACCGAAGATTTATCGTAAGATTGCTAGGCCCTTGACTAATCTGTTAGCTAAGGACGTGTCCTTCACTTTTGATGCTGAATGTATGAATTCTTGGGAGAAGCTTAAGAGAGAGCTTATTCTGCACCAATCATTTCTGCACCGAATTGGTCTAAGCCGTTCGAAATCATGTGCGATGCTTCCGATTTTGCCATAGGCACTGTCCTAGAACAACGCATTGATAACAAGCAGCACGTGATTTACTATTCTAGTAGGACTCTCAACGATGCTCAATTGAACTACACTACGATTGAGAAGGAATTCTTGGCAGTAGTGTTTGCCTTAGAGAAATTCGTCCGTACCTACTAGGGTCCAAAACTACCATTTTCACCGATCATTCTGTACTTAGGTACCTCATGATGAAGAAGGATGCCAAGGCCCGACTCATTCGTTGGATCCTTCTTCTTCAAGAATTTGATCTCGAGATTTGAGACAAGAAAGGTGTAGAAATTGTCGTTGCTGAGCATCTCTCATGAATCCCTAATTCTCCATGCAATGAATTACCCATAAATGAGGATTTTCTAATGAAAACTCTTAACTATCTTTAGGGAACCTTGTATGCTGATATAGTAAATTACTTTGTCACAAACCAAACTCCATCTCATTGGTCCAAAAATGATATATACCGGTTCTTATCCCAAGTCCGGTATTTCTTTTGGGAGGAACCGTATTTTTTAAGTATTGTTCTGATCAAATTATTAGGAGATGCATTTCCAATGAGGAGGTTAGAGTGTTCTATCCTTTGTCATGACCTGCATGCGGTGGACACTTTGGTCCCCGCAAGATTGCTGAAAAAGTGTTACAAAGTGGGTTCTATTGCCCACTTTGTTCAAAGATGCTTATGAATTTTTCAAGACGTGCCCTAAATTCCAGATGGTAGGAAGGATCTCAAAACAAAATATGATGCCCCTCAACCCAATTCTAGAAATAGAACTCTTTGATGTTTGGGGCATCGACTTTATGGGTCCATTTCCTAATTCATTTAGAAACCAATACATACTGGTTGCTGTGGACTATGTGTCCAAGTGGGTAGAAGCTATTCCTAGTAGAACTAATGATAACAAAGTTGTCATAAAGTTTTAAAAGAGAACATTTTTTCACGCTTCGGAACCCCTCGTACTATCATCAGTGATAATGGCACTCATTTTACAATAGATCCTTTGAAGCTCTTATGCGAAAGTATACCATCACTCACAAGTTATCCACACCTTACATCCTCAAACCAGTGGCAGGTTGAGGTTTTCAATAGACAAGTCAAGCTTATATTGGAGAAGACTGTGAACTAAAACCGAAAAGATTGGTCCACCAAACTTGTAGATGCCCTATGGGCCTACAGGACTGCTTTCAAGACGATTCCAGGGATGTCTCCTTATAGGTTAGTCTATGGTAAAGCTTGTCACCTACCCGTTGAGTTAGAGCACGAGCTTTATGGGCAATCAAGCAATTGAATTTCAACTTGACTAAGGCAGGTGACCTTTAGAAATTACAAATTTCTGAATTAGAGGAGTTAAGAAATGAGGCCTATGAAAATGCTAAGATCACTAAAGATAGAGTTAAGATTTTTCATGATAAACACATCATAAGAAAATCTGAATTAGACGAGTTAAGAAATGAGGCCTATGAAAATGCTAAGATCACTAAAGATAGAGTTAAGATTTTTCATGATAAACACATCATAAGAAAAATCTTTATCCCTAGACAAAAGTCTTACTCTATAATTCTAGGCTTCATCTTTTTCAGAAAAATTAAAATCAAGATGGACTGGGCCATTCGTTGTAAAAATCGTGTTTCCGCACGGTGGTGCAGTAGAGATCAGTGATCTCAAGAATAGAAATGACTTTAAGCTAAATGGTCAACGCCTTAACCTTTCTTGGAATCGGTGCCAGTAAATGAAACGGTTATGGGTCTTTTTGAGCCAGTATATTGATAACTTTCCTCTTTCCATTTTATTTCATGCATCTATACATTTCTTTCAAACATTGGGGACAATGCATGAGATAAGTGTGGGGGAGGGTTCTAACTTGACTAATATAATATAAAAGAAAAAAAAGAATAAAACAAAGAAATATATATATATATATAAAGAAAAAAGAAAAAAACTTTTTGAAAGGTAAGAACAATATTTTGATATATTTTTTGTGAGAAATTTAGTCAATTTTAAGAAATAAGAAAATCATTATTAGAATTTCTTACACTTGATCAAAATAAGATGACTTGTTTGATTTTTAGGGTTAGGAAGAAAATTTGTGAAAGTAATTTAGTCTTGATCTTTACCTTGATGAAATATGCACACTTATAAACTTACACACTTAGGGTTCAAAAACAAAGACTCTTATGCCTTATAAAAAAAACTATATATGTATAAAAAATAAACAAATCTAATATTTATTAGCTAGGTGCTTTGGCCTAAGCAAGCCTTAGTATTTATGCAAAAGATAATTAGATAAGTTTGAGAAACGATATATATAAATCCTCTAATAAGCTTGGTATTTATGCCTAATGAAGCATAAGTATTCACACCTAAAAGGGGTACATTTTATAATAAAAACCTTAGTTTCTTGGCCTTATCTGCTCGAGTGTTTAAAGTCTTTAGGGGTGTTTTCTCACCTGGTGCCCTAAAACTGTCCAGTTTGGGTGTCACCGACTAAAGGCTCGTTACATCGGCAGATTAGAAAGCCTAATGGAATTGAGAAAAAAAACCAAATAAATAAATAAATATAAATAAAGGCATAGAAGTTAATGTTAAAGACACTTAGTCAAACTTCACAGTCACGATGGTGCATATGACTCAGGGTAAAGTAATAGACTAGATTAGAAATACAATTTGACTCCTTACTTTGATTGATGACATATTTTTGAATAGAGATTAAGTTTAGGAATGAAAAATTTGATATTCCTATAACTTATAGATTACTTAAACTCTCACAAATATACTTCAATATTTTCTCTTTTCAAAATGTTTTCAAAAATACTAACTTTTTTTAAGGTGAAATCCACTGAAAACCGTCACGAGACAAAACTCTCCTCTAGGGGTAAACTAGAGGTTTAATGGCATGTTGTCGAGTGACTGCGAAAGTGGTCTAATAATTGATTAAGAGTAGTTTTGATTTTTGCTCGAAGACGAGCAAAAGATAAGTGTGGGGGTGTGATCGGTCACATATATTGCATACATATTGTCCCATTACCATGCTTGTTATCTAAATAAATCATATGAATAAGTCCTATTTTTCTTTATAAAATGCAGGCCCATTGCTAAAGGATAGGAAAGAGAAACGAGCCCAAAAGCCATCAAATTCTGATTTAATTCAGAATAAATTTGAAATATGGAAATCAGGGCAGATCTTGGCAAATCAGAGAGGTTGAAAACCGGTTGAAATGAATCGTCCAAATCAAGCAGTTGAAGCAAACAATCAAAGGTTATTTCGTCAAATCCTGAAACAGAAACAGGAAAACTAGCAGGTGATAAAGGAAAATCACCAAACAAAGAAGATCCTCCAACCTGGTGTGGCCACCTGGCTACACCATGGCCGCGAAAACACGGCCAAAATCGCGTTTTTGCAGCCGTTTGATGTTTGTTGGGGGAGCGTTTGCTCCCCCAATCTTCATACGTCCCCAATCTTCATACGTCCCCTCTCGTTTAGTTTTTGCCTATAAATACTATATTTTTTAGAGAAAAAAGGACCGAAACTTCAATTTAGTTTCCTCTTTGTTTTTAAGGTTTTAGGCTCTTTGTTAGATAGTATAGAAGTTGTATCTTTATTTTATAATTTATAATTCAGTGCAAATATTAGTGAGAGAGAGGAATTGAGTGATTGAATTCTGAAGATTGAAGTGACATCAATACAAGGATTAAGCTACCTTTTCTTCACTCCATTTTACAGTATGTCTTACTTTATTTACTTGCATTGTTCTTTGTCTTCCATGAGTAGCTAAATCGATTTTCTGAGCTCACTATTATTTCTCTCTCTGATTCCTCTTTTTTGAATGATTTTGATGAAAACACCCAATGAATCATTTGCATGCCTAACTTAAGCCTTTCTTCTTGAAAGTGTTCTTGAAGGCACATGAGGATGAGTTCAGATTTTTAACTTCTACCTCTTTTAAAAAAGTCTCTTGAACTTGTTTATCTCTCATACTTGAACTTCTTGATGATTTAACATTAAATTCAAGACGACTTCTTAAAGAAAAGAATTAACCTTTCCAACCATCTTATGTGTTTTGCTTAAACTTTCTAAAATCAATCTTAAGTTTTTGCCTATGATCAAGTTGAGGCACTAAGGATTTCAATAGAAGAACACATCGCTGAGTAGTGAGATAGTGAGCCCAGATTCTTCTCATATAAAAAAACCAAACAATTTTCAAAGCTTTTAAATCACCTTCTCCAAAGTCTTCTCCAAATTTTAAGTTTTTCTTTTAATCATCTCCCTTCTCTCCATTCTCTTTTCAACTAAAAAAGATTAGCACCATTCTTAGCTTTCTAAACAAAATACCAAAAAATTTTCATCGCATTCCTCCTCGTGGACATGATCCGTTGCCCAAAGCTACACGGTAATTCTCTTAACTCTTTGATATTACAATCACTATCTACCATACAGCTTTGGCCCAATAACATCTGGATTTGTTCTTTATCACAGTTCTTCAGTTTTTACTATTAACTACTCTAATATCCCTATTTAAAGTACTGTATATATATTTTTATTTTCCTAAATATACATTTTGCTATACTTTTATTTTACCTTATTTATTAGCATTAATTAACTTGGTTTATGATTTATTATTATTGTTGTTGTTATCATAACTATTATTGTTATATTTCAGTTTTATTAATTATAATTATTAGTGTTATCAGTGTTATTAGTGTTATTGATATATTGTTGTTGTTATTATTATTATAGTTATGTATTATTACTAGTATTATTATTATTTGTGGTATTTTTCTTGATCCCTATACCCATTCCTACCTCTCTACCCAATCCTTAATTCAACCCATTTACATAGATCCAAACCCATACTCATAGCCCATATCCATTACCCATTAAATCAAATTCTAACTAATTTATATCCTAATCATAGAAAATCCTATAAAATCCTATATCCCAACAAAATCTTATTCCTAATCAAACCCTCAACTACTCTTCTCCTTGGCCTTACCATGTACTTCCCCTTGAATTTGGCTGAGACCGCCTCCATGGCATCATCTTCTCTCCAACATCCACGCAGTAAGACAACACCTCCTTCTCCCCTTCGCCATCAACACATGCAGTCCTCCTTGCTCCAGAACAGGCCGGTATGCCTACTTCTCCCCAAGGCTGCATACAACAGCCCTGGGCTCCCCTCTTTCTGTTGGGAAATATGAGGAATAAATGTGAATCTTTGAGTTGAATTACGGCGAGATCCGTTGATAGAATCAATTGGATAATAGTTGGAGTGTGTTCTCCTTCCATTAGGGATGAACGTGGTATATTCACATGTTCAATTCTGACTTCGAATGAATGAGATATTCAAGTCTAAAGTTTGCCTAATTCAAAACCAAAAGGGGACTAAAGGTAGCTAAAAGCATTTAGTTCCACATTAGTCATGGGATGGAAGTTTGAAGTGTTTAAATAGAGAAAATTGGGAACAAAGGGTGTGCCCTTTGGGTACTTAGAGTTTTCACGCGCGATTAGGGGAAATCATGCCCACACGCGCGCGCGTCAGCGCCGGAGCCAGACTCGGGTCAGGTTCGGGTTCCCTACCCGGTCCGGGTTTTTTGAATCGGGTCTCACGGGTATGGGTTACCGCAGATCATACCCGCTCTGCCATCCGGATCCGAACCCGAATCAGTGCAACGACTGTCAGCAAAACGCCGCGAACAGTTGGGCGATTGCTGTCTGAAACGAACCGTTGCAACGGTTCAGACCGAACTGTTGCAGCCGTTCGGTTGGGTTTGGATGAATCTACCCCTCTCGGAGCGCTATAAATAGCGCTCCATTTCTCTCAAACAAAACACACAGGAAAAACAAACAGAAGCAATACAGGAAAAGGAAATCCTTCCTCTGCATTTTGAAGTGGGCTCAGAAAATTTAACAGATTTTTTAATAGAATTGTTGTCTGAATCTGTGACTTCCAAAGAAGAATATTCTTCTATCTTCCTCCTTTCTCTACAGTGGGTGCTTCTCCAAAGTAAAGACAAATATCCTCACTGAAATTTATCTTGGTCCTGCTGCTTTGATAATCTTGTGAAGGTTCTGATTAACTATGGTTCACCGTACGGTGATTTGGTAGTGCTATCCAAATACCGTGAAGGAGTGTTGTATCTTGGGAGACCAGCGTCCAGTAATCCGTTAGCACCATTGCGGGGGACGTAATTGTTTTAAGGAGATTCGCTATAAGCGTATCTACTTCAAGTACTGTATAAGTGAATTAATATTCTTTATACAGGGGTTATACTGATATTTAGTATATTGAGACTCACTTATACCAGTCTAATTGGTGTTTAACCAAGGAAGGTAATTGAAATGTGGTTCTTTAATTAAGGAGCGTTCTATTGAACGGAATACCTCCCACCTGATATTCACCAACCTGGCCAATTAGATCGGTGATATTGATTAGTTGTCAGATTGATCCTAGAAACTAACACTTTCCTCCACCCGGAGCCCAGGCCGCCCCTCCTTGCTTTGTGTGCACACTTGGCCTGCCCATTGCCGCCATGCCTCTCCATGCGCATAGTATCCCTGCGCACACCCCAGAGCCCATCCTCTTCTCCATGGCGCATAGCAACCTCACTTCACTATGACATCTTCCACCTCTCCGTGAATCGACGATGATCGTCGCTATTCTCATATGTTGGACAAGTTCTTTGGAAATTGATTGAAGAACTTTAAGAAAATGGAGAATTGTCTAGAATTTGAAAAAGATTTGTGTATGTGTACGTGGTTTAAAGATTTTAATAGATCTTTGCTGGAGTTTGGTGTTTTTCAACCATTTGATAACCAACACTTCACTAGATCCCAAGGTCCTCATACTAAGCACATTACATAGTTACAAATCTATTTTAAGCAGGGGTAACTGCTTTGTTATTTATACTGTTATTTTCATTTGGGAAAATTTGGAATGATAATTAGACTAATAGTCCAAAATAATATAGTTTAGAACCTCATTTCCCTTTTAACCACATGAAAACTACTATGCATAGTCGATTCAGGTGGATAGTTTCTTTAACCTTTTTCCTTCTTTACCTTTTTTTTTGTGTGTGTGTGAGTGTGTATATATATGTATGTAATTATATATTATATTAGTATTGGTGAATGTGTGACGGGTGTATACTGGTGTGTGCATATATTTGTATTCATATGAGTACATGTGCACCTGTGTACTGTGAGTGTGTAATTATGTAAGTTTGTCTGAGTATATATATTATGTGGGTATCGTTGTGTGTTATAGCATTTCGGACCCGTTGGGAGATTTGGATCTGTAACGGGAGATTTGGATTTATGCCCGTTATGAACCCAATACACTGGCAATTCGAAGACCGATCGATAGGATGATCCGAAAATACCTACCAGTTCTTGCAGTAAAGACCAGATGGCGATTCAATTTTAAAACTACGTCATTTCATGTAAGTGTTTGTTTGTATGTTTTCCTTATTTACTGTTGCCAGTAGGCGTTAGTGTATCTATTCATATTATTTCATGTGATTATCTGATATATTTGATCAGTATGATTGCCTGTATCATATCAGTGAGTGCTCATTTTATTGTACAGTTGATATGAGCATTTATCTGTATCATTATGTGATAGCTGGTCACCCGATTGATTTAGGACTGTTTGTGGTGTATAGTAGACTGTAATTTGATTCGATTACTGATCAGCTTGCAAAGTGCATATTTAAGGATAGAGGACATATCTTATGCATAATGTCTATCGGCAGTTGTTGGTGATTATTCTGACTAAAACTCCTGTGAATATCAAGGAAGTGTTTGGTATGACATTGCTTTATCGATAGGTTGATTTACTGAAACTTGAACTGGTATTGACTTATTAGAGTTGGAGTTGACTTGAGATTGATATTCTTTATATTGGATTTGATCGGTGGACTCGATCGTGGTAGACTTGACCTTGGGCTGAGGAGTAGGCGTACATTGGGTTGACCTAACCGGTGCATGTATATACATAATTGATTAGTTACTTAAATTTCTGGATCTTGTAATTTAGCTTAATGAAAGTAGGAATATATGTTGATCTTAATCGGATTGGATAGTGGTGATTGTTTATATATAGGCGAGTATGTATTTTTATATGTTAGACTTGGATATATCGGTGACTTAGAGGATGGATATACTGATGATGTAGAGAAGGGATATACTACTGAGTTAATTGACGTGAGGTTTGTGTTCTTTTCAGAGGATTTTGATTAGAGTTTGATGGCATTGATGTATTTAGATTTATAGTTGTGAGTATTCGCGATTTACCTCTGATTATACTGTTTGAGTATTGATAATCTTTTGATATTGATTATCAGATATAGACCATTCTGATTTTCATGTCGCTTGAGGATGTTTCATTATGTGGATATGATTTTGGTATCTGTTGATCTAGTTGACTTTGAGGATATTCAGTAGACCTTTCTTCATGATTAATTCTTGACTACTTTAGTTTTTCAGTATAGAGATAGAGTTATTGTGAGAGTGATTCATTGATATCAGTGATAACATATATTTAGAGTTTGACAGTAGTTATTATTTCATCTCAGTTATTGGTGTCTTAGAGATTAAAGTAGATTGGTAACGACAAGAGAGTTGATTAACTATTTACTAGATTGGTGGTTTATAGTATCAGATGTATGACATGGACTTAGTATTTGATATTCATGATGATTACATTGAGACTATAAGTTGATGGATCAGTTACTATTATAGTGCAGATAGATGAGATGTTGATCAGTTCTGAATGAAACTGTCTATTGAGCAGTATCTGGACTTGTTATTGTATTAATTCATGTTACTAAAAATTATTGAGAAAATATTGTCAGACCGTAACATATGTTCCATTGTTTACCGTTTACACGGTGATATTATTCTCATTATTATTGTTAACTTCATTGACATTGTACTATTACCGTATCGTCCCAGTAATCGAAATAATATGGATATTGATTATTTTTAAATAAATATAAGTAGACAACTTATGCTAGGATTGAAAATTGATAGAGGAGACAGCGTCTGTATTTTAGGTGGACTTAGGATATAAGTTGCACAGTCGACATACGTTTCCACTGTAGGGTTCTGAGGGATGACTGACATCCCATATTGTTTATATTGTTGTTATTGACTACCTAGCGGTAGGATCTGGCACAGCATCAGGTGATTGGGTCGTGGTTCCGGGTATATACTTAACCACCTAAAGTATGGATAATGTCTCCAACCGATCAGTTTCAATAACTTAGGACCCCGATTGACACGTGTAATAGGCGTAGTATGGGATGCGTCTATTACAAATAGCAATTGGTGTTTACTGATATAATTAATAATGATAAACTATTGTTATGTGCTATAATTGACTGTACTCACCTGACTGTAGTCGTATAAATATGATGAACATCTGATACATGTATGCCATGATAGATACTCGATAGTAAACAAGAGCTGACCATACATCTCTCTGTTACTAATTGATTTTTATCGTTGTGTAGTGATGATATGCATACTGTCTCTACTTATTATGGTTTAATAGTTTCATTTCATATGCTCACATATTATATGCATGTGCACTTTTTTCTTTCATTTTACACACACTCATTGGGTCGCTTTTTGACAACCCTGAATTTGCACCTCCAGATATTTTTTTGTTTATGTTATTGATCAAGTATTTGATGAGACCAGATATATTGCGAGGAGTTGGAGTTTCTCTCTTTGTGATTATCAGTATTCGTGCTCTTTCATTTATGGCATTCCTTGATTCTATCTATATTGTTTCCAGTCACCATTTCTTATTCTTATTCATATACTATCATTGTGTTAGATATTTATATGTCATATTGCAGTGATATTAATTTATCGTAGAAGATTTTTATACCTTGTTTGGGTTACTTTAGGCTTAGCGTGTATACGTGGGATATTTTCCTCGCGTATATATGTAGCCGACTCTCGTCACGACTCCCTTTCCACGTATTTTGGAAGCAAGGCATGACAACTATAGTGGCTTTGCACCCTACACACATACTGTATATGCAGTGATAGTGGTACATGTCGGCATTCTATTACTTCCTTATTATTCTTCATATTCTCAAATTTTAATGTCAACATCATCAACACATGCATAATCTTTTACTCCTTTATTTCCTGAAGCACAAGAAAAATATACTATATAACCAGCACTGCATGATACTGTAGTTTTAGAAACACAAGAATCAACTAGCACAACTACTAAAGGAAGAGCCAAAATTTCTAAAGTGTGGAACCATTTCGGAAAAAATCATTGATCGCAGAAGAAAGGCAGAATGTAACTATTGTCATCAACTTTTTAATCTTGAAGAAGGATACTGTACAAATGTTCTTGCTAAACATAATGACAAAAAAGCATATTAACAATCACGGTTTACCGCCACAACAAGCACAAATATTAGCAGATTCGGGTACACACTCCAGTTGGAGATGTCAGCCTGAAGTAAACAAATATAAGTTAGTTGAATTTATTGTTCGAGTAGAACTTTCATTTTATTTTACTGAATCAGACACACTTGTCGATTATCTTAAATATGTGTTTGCTCATGATTATGAGAGAATTAGTAACAAATTATAACTAAAGAAATTGAAGATTGTTTTTGTAGATAAAATTTTTTTGAAGGCTTTTTTTTACTAGTGATTCTAGAAATTTTTGATGTTTTGTCATGGTGAAAAGAACAGAGAAAACAATTTCCTGTTCTTTCCACCATGGTTTGAGATATATTAATAGCTTCGGCTTTTATAGTAGTATCTGAGAGCGTATTTTCTGCAAGTGGTAGAGTTTTGAAGTCCTGGAGGAGCAGACTGACGCTGAAGCACTTGGATATGGTTGTTTGCTTAAAGGACTGAATCGATGTAGAAAGACACAAACAAGAAAAGCCATTCTAGACGAAGAATTTGATATGATGATGAAGAGTAGAGAACCACCATGATAGTTTTTTATGTACATTGTATGAGATGAGCAGTTTGTTATCTGATCCGATATTGTTCTGTCAAGCTCAAAGTGAAGAGTGATGGTTAGTATCCTTTCCTCTTTTTTTTGGCACTGGGAGATAAACATTGAAAATGATAGTAGTTTTTGTGTAATTTGTACATTAAGTTTTCGATAATAATGATTTACCTTGCAAAAAAAAAACTTGTAATTTGTGTATTTCAATTTTAATAACTTTTGAAAATTTTTGAAACTTTTTAAAATATTTTTTCTTTTTTATTTATATTTTTCTAAATTTCCTTTGTAAATTAAATTTAAAAAAAAATCCTAAGTTTGTTTTAATAATTACAGAAATTTCGATTTTCTCAAAAAATATAATAAAAATACTAGACGGGTTGGACCCGTCTCGATGAATCCGGTTAAGAAATCGGGTCAAAGGATCCGATTCATTTCCCAGAAATTCAATTCGTCTTGTTTGACCCGTCTCGTAACGATTCGTCTGTCGGTCGAACGAGCAGCATCGACCCGATCCGCGCCATTATCCATCCCCAACTGTGATTGCGCACATTTGTTACTGTCTAGTGGTAAGGTAACCTATGATATTATCTGACTAGACATGAGGACTAATCTCTGGTCCATTCCACTTGCCACGTGCTACTAATTAGACCATAGTCAAATCAAATATTTAAGTAGTTTAGCGTTGCCTAGGGACATAGCCAGCTGTGAACCTACGAGGGCAAGTCTCTCTCCTGAAATTTCAAAATGGAGAACCCTCTTACTTATACTTGTATTTATCAAAATTTAACGAAGACCTCTCTGTATATCCTATATAAGATGTCCATCCTCAATATTGAATATCTCTAATTTAGTTAATTAGCTTTAGAATTTATTTTTTCCTTTTCTGTTTAATCATGAAAGTATAGTTTCCTTATTAGCGTAAGGAGCCTTTCATGGGTCCAATGAAGAAGACCACAACAAAGCTTAAGGGAGCCAATTGTCCAGATGTGTGGCGGTTGCTTTGCAATTGCTTGCCCCCCATCATATTGTATTATTCTGACCACAAATGGGGAAAAAAAAAAAAAAAATACAGTTAGCGTAGAGTATTCATTAAAGATTTGGATAGGTTATATTGGGGCCAAGCTCTCAACTAAAATTAATAAAATCTTTGATAAAACAGCTTGAGAACCTTGTGTTTTGGTATCAAGAGTAATGGCCATTTTATGCAAAATCTCAAGCAAAGTGGGGATCTGATCTCTAATGGAGATTGCTGGAATATAATTTATTTTATATGTCAAGTTCTGCATTCAGGATATATTGAACCCTACTGTATGATACAGTATGTCAGTTGGATCATTGGTTAACCTAAAATTTTAGCTTGTGCATTGTGGGGTAGGTAGGTATGAATCAATTTTAACAACCATTATTTGATAAAGATGTAACACTCTTGTCCTTTCACATCCCCAAATTCTTAAATTTATTTAGCGATGAAGACAGAAGCGACTGGAATGATTGATAATGAAGTTTTCAGTCTTGATCAGCCGAAATTCACCGACAGAACCTTTGGATTCACGAGGCGTAAACTTGGACTCCAGAAAGAAAAGAAAGATTCAAAAAAGTTATTGATTTTATTTGCATATAACTTGTTGAAATAAGCCTCGTACAGGCTCTTTAATACATAAAATTTCTAAAACATTTCAAACTTGAAATATCCACCAAAATGAAACGAGGAAAAGAACATTTAATTTGTCCATTTGCAATTAAAACGCACGCTTCTTTTGGAACTCATGAACTTGAAAAATCATAGAATCACAGATCCAACTGATGTTATTGCTTCTTGTAATTAAGATTCTCAATTCCGTTCTCCAATTCTTGTTATTTAAAGGTAAAAGTGGAACGACTAATGCAGAAGTTGCATATTCTGTAAACAAAACTAAATAGTTTGTCACGTGCCTTGTGCCTGTGACCTCTCATGTGATAAACAATTTTTTGTTTTTTAGAAAAAACGATGAACCATGTGGTCCCCGTGTTTCATTAACAAAGTTTTAACAAAATATCTCAAGAAAAAAATTCAAAAGTCCTCCACTCCACTGCTAATCGAGCTAATAGTACACCCAGGTGCGGATAGAAGATGCAAAAGTACAATAAGATCAACAAGAGAAAGTCCGTCGTCATCATCCTGAGACAGAAATCAAGTATAACCTGCAACCAAGACATGTTGAACACTTGAGAGGACAAAAATCAGGAGGCCAAGCTGAACAAGTTACACCCTTGAACCAAGACGAACACTACATCTACCTACCCAAGCTAGCAAAAGAGATGGAAAGCAAATGCTACAAGAGAACTTGAACTTCTAAATGGGATCCTGGCTAGAGTCTGAGCTTTTCTGAAAATGTTAGCTGCTTGTCGTGAACTTGCAACCTCTCACGGTACAAACAAGCTTCTCTTTTCCTTTGAATGAAGGTTAACATTCTCTCAGGCTGCCCAAGCTAGCAAGAGAGTAGGGCAGGCAAGTGACCATAGATTGTGTGCAAAAAACATGCGGTTGTATATAGAAACCAAGCAACAGTGACATCTACTAAAGTCGCAGGATGTGGGTCTGCTCATTTTCATATATACTAACAGTGACACGAAACTAAGATCCTTTGCAAGTGTTTTTTCCATTGAGCTCATTGGCATGTGAAAGATGGGAAGCTAGCAACTGTGACTTTTCTTTCTTATTTATTCATTTATTTTAAATTTTCGCTTTTGCAGATGGCTTCGTAAATACGTTTATGCCTTTGCTTCTTCTTGTAGGGACTATGTAGACAGTTGACAACCAATTAATTAAAGGAAAGATTAAAAGAGGTGGCTTGAATCAAACTTCTTCTAACTGTCCACTTGCAATCACGGATTGGGTGATGGCGGTGTGAAGGAGTAGATTCATTTATTGTTTAGGTGCGAAATATTGACAAATTAAAGAACTGTCTTCCTCAGTTTAAACAATGAAGTGCAAGTTTGTGCAATGTCGAACTCAGTAGGAAAAAAACATACAGCTGGTGCTGAGTACAGGTTGAGAGGTCACACTCATGCAATTTTTCAATGAGTTGCGGTAACTCAGAAATTTTTTTTTCCTTATTAGGGTTCAAGTCATTTGAGTTGCTGCAACCCTGGCAACAAAGACTTGAATTGTTTGTGTTTACGTCTCGTGCACAAGTTGTTGTGACTTGAGTGGATAATGTGACTCGTAACAATATATTGAGTTATCGATGAAGTTTCCAAGCTTAGTAGTAGTTGGTTGCATTTAGGATAATTGAAAAATCACAAATCAAGAAAATATTTCGAACAGAGAAAGAGAGAGAACAAAAGTTGTTTGGTTATTGTTTATGTTATGAGAGAGTGTAAAATCTTAATGGTGGAGTTTTTTTTTTAACTCCTTGGTGTTAGTACGGAATTTGCATGAAGTGTTAGGATGTATCAAATACATGGATACGCCAACACGAGAAGCAGACTGCTTTGTCTGTAGATAGGCCTTCTTGGTTGTTGACAGAGCCCTGTCGACAAGCCCCCCATGGCTGTCGACAAGCTTTTCCCAAAAGTTGGGTGTTGTGCATACTAGCTTAGTCTATCAATAGGCCAATATACCTGTCAACAGCGCTTAGTCCGTGGGCGATTTTCAAGTTGGATTCAAAAATCGTCTCTGATCTGAATTTAGAGCTTTTGGTTTTTTTATTTTTATGGGCTCTGTGGCTATATAAAGAGAGGTATTGTCACTTATTGATTGTTTCTTGTACTTGATTGTTTAATAAGATCTCTCTCCTATTCTGCCCCGAAGACGTAGGCAATTGTCGAACCTCATTAAACTTTTGCGTTCTTGTTTTCTTTTTTTTGTTTGCTTGTTCGTGTGATTGGTGATTATTTTTTAGTGTTGCTGTTTCTTTTGTTGGGATTCAACAAGTGATATCAGAGCTTTTCAGATTCCACGGGGAGCTTCGCTCAGGTGGAGCAAATCGATTTAAAGACTGTCTACAATTTCGGTTAGAGGTAAAGATCTGATCTTTCCTATTTGAATTTGTTTCTCACTAATTGTTTTCCGCATTGCTTGAGGAATTTATTGAGGAGATGGCCAGAAGTAGTCAATTATCGGTGAAATCTGTGAGTCATCTTCCGACAAAGATTGATGTCGTGAAGTTTGACGACACGAACAATTTTGAGATATGGAGATGTGAGGTGATGGATGCCCTAATAGCATCAAACCTCGAAGACTCTCTAAGTCTGAAAGAAAAGCCGAAGGAGACATCTGAGAAGGACTGGGACAACATGAACCGGACGGCGTGTGGCATCACCAAGTCTTATTAACGCAATACATCAAGTATCATATGTTGTATGAGACTTCTGCAAGGAAGATTTAGGAGATCCTCGAGAGAAAATATCTGATGAAGACCATCGAGTATCGACTGCATCTGAAGGTTTTATTGCTTCCAATTGAAGCAAGGACTCTCCATTGGTGAACACATGAACAACTACACAAAGTTTCTTACAGACCTACTTAATGTGAATGTTGAGATCGAAGATGAGGACAAGGCGGTGATTCTTCTGAATTCTCTTCCTAATGAAGAATATGTGACCTTCGTCTTAACTGAATGTTCATCAAATGTACATATTTTTAGTTATATTTTCACATTTATTTATTATTAAATAGTTTTATGTAATGATATTTTTTGCTCAGCATTGTATAGACCTCCATAAATTCAAGGAAGAAAAGAAAAAGGATTAAATAGTCCAAAAGTTTAAGAGAAGCCTAAGAGCTCATCATGCCCAAGTAAATCAGAGATAATCCTATCCTAATTTAGAGATAAAAGAGATAATCAATTTAAATCAAGTTACTTGAGATGTCCAAGTCAAAGATAAAGGAGGAAATTCAAGTTTAAATTCGGATTTATAGATAACATGTTTCCTAAGTTATCTAGAAAATAAGATTATTTTAATTTTCTGAAGATCAAACAAAAATTCTGAGGATATATCTCCACACGGACGTGATGAAGCCAGAGCCTAAATTGTGTGCCCTAACTCCTCTCCTTTGCCACGAAAATACGGCAAAATCCGCATTTTCACGGATTTCTGGTGGCAGTTTGGTGTGTGTGTTCGACTGGGATTCTACCCTCTATTTTTTCCCATAAATAGAGAAGTAGAGTCAGAGAGACGGGAGAGCTCAGAAGATTAAAGTTTAGGTTTTCTTTAGTTCCATATTTCTTTAGTTTGTATTTTCTAAGTTTTAGAAGCAAAAGAAAAATTTGCAAAGAAGAAGAAACCATTGTAATTCGAGGTGACAGATGATACAAGGTGCTTTTGTTTTTTTTCATATCTCCCTTGTTATTTATTTGCTTTGTTCTTTATTTTCTTTGTTATTTTCATGCAATATTTTTCATATAATATGCTTAGTTTAGATTACACCATGAGTAACTAAATCTTCTTTCATGACTTGCTAATATCACCACTATGAACCTATAGTAGTAAATAGAGAACCCAATAAAATTCTATGCATGCTTAAACTCTAAGTTTATCTTGAAGGCACATGATGATAGTAATTAGGTCAACTAGTTTCTAGTACTCTTTAACTATTTTTCTTAATCTATGCTTGACAATTGTCTTGATATTTTTAATGTTAAATTTTAACTAGTGCTATTTCAATTAGAACCTTAGTATTTGTCTTATGCGTTTTACTTAAATCAAAGGGTAGATTATCATGTTTAGGATTTAGCGTGAAGGTAATCTCTAGTTGATATTATTTGTTTATGGTGGTAGATTATTAGCAGATTGTGATCTTTCTCTACATTGATATCAAAACCAAACTTTTTCAACCCAATCTCTTTCTTTAAATTCTTCAAACATAAGAAGAAATTGTAAGCAAAACAAGAATACCGAAAAACTTCCATCGCATCGCTCCCTGAGATTCGACCCGTATGCCCTAACTACACGGTTAAATTGCAAAAAGTTCAGAGCCATCCTTCATCAGATAATACTTTTCATATTCTCTGTATTCTTTTTGGCAATTAAATTTGGTGCCGTTGCCGGGGAGGGAACGGTATACATTATTTTCTAGCTCAATTCTTCTCTATTTGAGTGTACAGGGATAGTTATAGGAAGTTGGTATCTGCAAAAGATTAGAAGTACTTCATAGACACAGCCCTTGAAGGCAGAACACCAAACTCTTCAGGAAAGCCACGCAAACCTAGCAAAAGCCGCGAAAACGCGACAATTCTAGTGAGTTAGAGCTTCTACTTTCTATAATCACCTAGAGGGGGGTGAGTAGGTGATAAGCTAATCAATAAAGAATTAATGCAGAATTAAAACTATTTATGTAAATTAAAACTATTAAGCTAAACACACAAGGTATAACCAAAGAGTGTAGCCGAATTCCTGGTGAAGGACTCTGGACTATCTCCTCAAGATTCCTCTAGATAAGAGATGAGGTGCCGCTATGGCTCTCTTGGTTGAATGCAAGTGTGAGCAAATAATCCCAAGCATATAACAATTAGGCACAAGATATATCAAGCAAGTAATGAATATGAACAATAAGAGAATACAAGATATAAACACAAGTGAGAAATAGAGAGAGCAATCACAAACACGGGAGATTT
The DNA here is from genome assembly GCA_038442645.1 of Agave tequilana. Classification (NCBI taxonomy): domain Eukaryota; kingdom Viridiplantae; phylum Streptophyta; class Magnoliopsida; order Asparagales; family Asparagaceae; genus Agave; species Agave tequilana. The sequence continues at coordinate 54,057 of JAVJIF010025147.1, read as the reverse complement.
GTTTCGAGGTTCGAGCACCCTTGCTCTACGTTCCTACCTTCAACACTATGAAGGATTTCCTCTAGAATCGATCCCACCGGATCACTCGGTGCCGTAACACCTACAAGAAGTTCACATTAGAACTCTTGAACTCACTAGTCCCCTCACTTGTTCCCGTAAGAACAACACACGCAAGCACACTAGCTTGCCGAGGCCGCACCTCTACACCGAGCTCCCACAAGAACTCGAAATAACATGAACACGCAAGTTCGCCTCCTCAAATACAAGATAGAACACTTTTGTTATCTCAACACTTTGATCACCTAAAACTCTCTCACAACATAGGATTGATGTAGCAATGGATAGCTCAAGTATGGCTAACGACCTGTGTCTAGCTTATGGAGTCGACAATCACTCAATAGGTGATTGTCTGTTCAAGAAGACATGGAATGCAGTTCTAGTACCACCAGTGCTTACAGCACGAGTAGCACCCCCAGAACGTCTGGCACCACTGATGAGGGGAAACCCAGGGCCTATAGGCAGAGGAACTCTACTTTCTCCCTAGTAATAAGCTCTTAGTCAGGCTCAGGGGAAGCCAAGACTAGAGTAGGCCACGAGAGAGGCCAAGCCTACAACTTGACCACCAAGGAAGATGAGGCATCAGGAGAAATAGTGGTAGGTAAAATCTTGGTCCACTTAATTCCCATTTTATCACTCTTTGACTCTGGTGCATCACATTGTTTCATATCAAGTAGATTTACTGCCTTGCATTGTATACCCTTGTATGTATGTGTGACCAATGGGAAAATTAGTATGGGGAATGGGGTAATTACTACTAATAGGGTTTGCAAAACATGCACTGTAGAGTTATGTGAAAGAAAGTTAGTAGTGGATATGTTGATATTGGACACTAAAGGGTATGATGTAATCCTATGCATGACTTGGCTCAGCAAGTACCATACAGTAATGAACTATCAAAATAAGAAGGTGATTTTAAGAATTCCTCACCAACTAGAATTTCAGTTCATCAAAAATTGCAAGTCCATTAGGAAGAAGAGTCATGCAGATTGTGCTACTATGAAGCCAAGAAGAAAGAAGTGTTAGCGTGGGATGAATTCCCGAATGTATTCAAAAAGATATTAGGACTCCCACCTGACAGAGGTTTAGAGTTTTCCATTGATATCATCCCAGGAACAATCTCTATCTCCAAAGCACCATACCAAATGGCGCCCACAGAGTTGGCGATACTGAAGAAACAACTGCAAGAATATTCAAACAAAGGATTGATAAGGTCGAGTATATCACCCAGGGGAGCACAGGTGTTAGTGGCAAATTAAAATGATGGCGGCAAGAGACTGTGCATCAATTACAGAGAGTTAAACAAAGTCACCATCAAGTATAAGTACCCATTGCCAAGAATCAACAACCTCTTTGATCAGCTCTACAGAGCCCAAGTGTTTTCAAAGCTGGATCTGCAGGCAGAGTACCATCAGTTGAAGGTGAAGAAGGAAGATATTCCAAAGATAGCATTTAGGACTCGTTATGGCCATTACGAGTTCCTGCTTATACCATTTGGAGTGACAAATGCCCCAGCAGTCTTTATGGATCTGATGAATTGCATTTTCTCACCATACTTGGACAAGTTTGTTGTAGTTTTCATCGACGACATTTTAGTCTACTCCAAAAATGAAGAAGAACATACAAAATATCTGAGGATTGTATTACAGACACTCCGACAAGAGCAGCTTCATGCCAAATTTATTTAATGTTTGTTTTGGCTTAAGAGTGTTGCATTCTTAGGCCATGTCATTTCGAAAGAAGGAATCTCAGTGGACCCCAGTAAGATCCAAGCATTAAAAGATAGGCCAGTACCGAAGTCGGTAATGAAAATCAGGAACTTTGTTGGACTGGTCATGTATTACCGAAGATTCATGCAAGACTTCTCCAAGATTGCAGCCCCATTAACAAAGCTTATCAGAATAGGAGAAAATCATGTATGGACTGAGTAGTGTATGTTAGCGTTTGAGAAATTGAAGAACAAATTGATCTCAACCTACCCTAAGGGACAAGAGGTATGGTCATATACAGTGACGCATTCGGGAAGAGTCTGGGATGTGTATTGATACAACATGGACACGTGATAGCTTACACGTCCAGGCAATTGAAGCCACATGAGAAGAACTATCTAATGCATGATCTAGAGCTGGCGGCAGTGATCTTTGCATTGAAAATATGTGGACATTACTTACTGGGAGACCGAGTGCTAATTTACACCGACCACAAGAGCTTGAAGTATATCTTCACTTACGAAGAAATTGAATATGAGGCAGAGACGATTGCTTGAATTGATGGCGGATTATGGCATAGATCTGCAGTATCATCCAGGCAAAGTTAATGTGGTGCCTGATGCCTTGAGCAGGAAACTCGAAGCCAACCTGATAGTGCAACTCACTTAGCAGAAGAAGTTACTCAAAGAGATAATGAATTAGACCTGATGGTGATTCAGAGGACCAGTGTGTCCGAACAGTTAATGGCATTTCAGATCTAGCCGATGTTGATGGAAGAAATCAGGGAAGCACAAAAAGAGGATGTTGGACTACAAAAATTCAGAGAACAATTGGAAGCCGAACTAAGGTCAGATGTCCTCATACATACAAAAGCATGCTCTAGAGACCAATTAAAATTAAACTTATATTAAACTAAAACTTAATATATGCAAAACATAAATATGCATATATAAAACTCAAAATCTTTCTCCAAATCTTAGTGAAAACAATGCCCAAACCCCCAAATTTATAGGCTCAGAAAAAACTAGCCGTTGGAGGTCTGTCAGGCCTAACGGTCGACCGGCCGGTCGACCGCCAACGGTCAAAAATCCAACCGTTGGAGCCTCCGGTCGACCGTCCGGTCGACCGAAATGAACATAGAGCATTGCTCTCAGTTCCGGTCGACTGGGTCGATCGACCGGCCATCTGCCAGGTCAAGGCGTGCACGTCGTGCACGTCGGTCGACCGAGCCGGTCGACCGACTTCAGCCCTAGTCGACTTGGTAGGTCGACTTGACTGAAGCCTGGAACAGAAAATCTGGGATTAAAACTTGGTCTTTTTGATTGAAATAAAATCCCATAAATACTTAGAAAATCTACAAAAATAGTTTTACCATTATACTTTGATAAACAAACATGCTTGCACAAAATCAAGGCATGTTATAAAAGATTGGACTATTTTTGTAAGTAGGAAAATATTGGCTCAAATGAAAACTTGTATTTTTCTAAAACTTGTTTTCCAAACTTCTTCATGATACAAAAACAAGATATTTTGAATTCATTAAAGCATAGTGTGTATGGATATGATCCATTACACAATTAAGATGAAATATCTATGTTTTTGACATTAAGCTCTAAATATGATTTTGGATAAAAAGACATGCATATAAGAAATTCCAAAAACCAAAAAGTATTTTTCCAAAATGAAAGTCTTTTCTAAATCTGAAAACTTTTTATGAAAAGACAACTAAATCAAGAGTGTGTGTGTGATATATACTTGAGCAATCCACCAACTATTCTATCCTTTACATTTTATCTAAAAATAAAAATCTTATACCTAGACACAAGTCTTGATCTTGAAGTCTTCCCTTGAAGTCTTCCCATCTTCTTGACTTGATCCAAATACGATCCAATGAGCTCAACTTTTGATGTGGTCTTGATGCATAGGCTCGTGAATCAACCGGTGCTAGCTCCAAAACTTGACTTTAAATCCTTTGTTGAAGCTCCACACCTACTAAGATCTTGATAACAAATCTGTCACTAATTTAAACACAAGTTCATTAGTACTATAACTACATGAGTTGATCATCATCAAAACTAGAGTGATGGGCCTTTGGGCCAACACAAATGGTGTGCTCTATTTTGGCAACAAAATTTGTGTTCCTCGAGGGGAGATCCGACAGAAGGTTTTAGCTGAAGCGCACAACTCGGCTTATTCTATAAACCCGGAGGTACAAAAATGTATCAGGATTTGAAGTAACATTTCTGGTGAAATGCGATGAAGAGAAAAATCACACAGTATGTAGAGAAGTGTCGGTATGTCAAAAAGTGAAGGCAGAACACTAGAGATCAGCCTGTCTACTTCAGCCATTGCCAATACCTGAATGGAAATGGGAGCAAGTCATAATAGATTTTGTCACCACACTATCCTGTAGTTCGAAAGGGAACAATGCAGTATGGGTAGTGGTTGACTATCTCACTAATTTGGCACATTTTATTCCATTCAAAGTGGGCCAGTCTACAGAATTCCTGGCAGACAAGTACATGAGGAAAATAATTCAACTACATAGAGTTCCTGCTAGCATCGTGTCAGACAGAGACACGGGGTTCAGATCACACTTTTAGGAGAGTCTTCAGGAAAGCTTGAGGACCCATCTGAAGTTCAACACATCTTATCACTCAGAGACAGATGGACAATCCAAGCGAACAATATAGATCTTAGAAGACATGTTGAGAGCATATATGATAAACTCCAAGGGATCATGAGAAGATCATCTATACCTGGCATAGTTTTCCTATAATAACAGCTACTATGCCAGCATCAAGATGGCTCAGTTTGAAGCTCTATATGGCAGAAAGTGCAGATCATCGTTGTGTTGGGATGAGTTGCCGAGAGAGGACATTTGAGACTGGAGGTTATAGTACAGACAGTGGATAAGATCAGAGTCATCCAAGAGCACCTTCGTGCAGCACAGGAGAGGCAGAAGAGTTAAGCAGATATAAGCAGAAGACCATTAGAGTTCAAGATGGGAGAATGTGTTTTTTAAAATATCTCCAACTAGAGGAGTGATCAGATTTGGTGTATGTGAAAATTTAAGTCCGAGATATATAGGTCCGTTTGAGATTCTGGAACTGGTGAGAGATGTGGCCTATAGTTTAGCATTGCTGCCATTACTGAAAGGAGTGCACAACGTGTTCCACGTGTCACGACTGTGTGTTAGCTTCTCTTTTTTTCCCCTTCTCTTATTTTTCTCTTATTTCTTTCTTTCTTTTCCCTACATCTCTTCTCGTCTCTCAGTCTCTCTCTTTCTCGCTCTGATTTCTCTCTCTCTCGCTCCTTGATCTCTCTCTCTCTCTCCCGCGCGCGAGTCCACGTGGTGTTCGCGAATTTCTCAGATATTGCTCGGTGTTGTGTGATTTTGGGCGAGAATTCTTGAATTTTAGCTAGTACCCCTGCTTGTTTTGGACGCATGTATATTTAGGATTGTGATTAGTATTTGGACATGTATAGTATATTGTGAGTATTGTGATTGGGACGGTATATGTTGTATATGGTGCACGAGGCTATATGTGTAGTAGCTTTGTATGTGGCAGAGTGCCTGGGATTGTATATGTAGCACTGTGGTGGATGCTTGCAGTAGTGTAGATGATTCTTGTATATATGCCTGTGATTGGACTATATATGCCTGTGATTGGATTCCAACATCCTCCACTTGGCCCTAACCTTTACATGATCTTAAATATTCAACTTTCCACCGTAAGCTACACCCTTTTCAATGGAAGTTGGATACTCAGGCGGTCACAAACTGCCCGAGGACGAACTAACAAGATCTGGACATGTTCAGAAAAAAATTGACAAAGTACATTCAGCCGCATGAACCATAGCTTTTCTCGTCGGATCTAGTCGTGAATTGTTAGATTTGGTGTCCTCCGAATCAGGCTCAGCTCTCTCGTGGCCTGATCGGGATGGCACCTCGTCCTCGTTGGTTCCTCATCGCAGTGGCCAACCCCACGCCTCGCTCTGTCTAATAAGGGTGCGTGCCATGCGGGCTTGTAATCGACCTGGCTTGCATTGACCCAGTTTTTGACCAACGGTGGACACAGAATCAATAGATCCGAGTCAGGTTCAGATAAAAATCAGAAACATTACTTAAAATTTGCACTAGGTTCAGTGCCATTGGTCATGAAAACCCAACCGGGCTCCGATATATACAAAGTCTCTTCTGCGCTTCACCTCTCCCGCTAAACTCCCTGCTCTCGCTCCTTGAGGAGAAGGGTCGAGTTATTCTTGATTGTTACTATTATGCTAAGTAATCTTGTGTCTTTAATGGTTCTTCTATTGATTAATTAAGTAATTAATCGGTATGATTTTATTTTTAAATGGCATAAGGGGATGGTGGTCTAATTATTTTTTCTTTCCTAATTTTCTGATCAAGTGGTTTTTTTTCTTTTCTTTTTTAAGATAAAACTGTGAGGTAAAAACTCTCTGGTGTTTCATTAATAAGAACTTAACGAAACATTCCCAAGATAGAAGGGTACAAACTTGCATGGAACACGCATACACAATTTGATCTTTCAAAGGGGAAAAAAAGAAAGCGAAGCCATCGGAATGCCCTTAGCGAAGTCGTGGCTTCTCCCCTCTATCGCAGTTGCAGTGTGTGTTGTAGTGATCAAAAATTTACCCTCAGTAAGATGCTGACACATGTTCAAGCAACCAAGTTCCTCTTTTAAAGTTTTTGCAACTATTAACTGTCTCCGTCACATTGGATCTGTTGGCCCAGAGGCCCATCACTCTAGTTTTGGTGATGATTAACTCACGTAGTTATAGTTTCTAATAATCTTGTGATATTTAGTTTCAGTGATTGACCAAAATATTAGTAGGTGTTTAGCTTCAACAAAGAAGTTTTGGAGCTTTCACATGTTGATTCAAAAGCTCGAGCATCAAGATTGTATCTAGTACTCGGTTGGAGTCTAGCTCGTTGGATCGTGTTTGAATCGAGTCGGTTTGGAGACAAAAAGACTTCGGTTTGTGTTTAGTTAAGTATGTTATATCTTGTGTAAAGATTAGATAGTATTGATATGCTCAAGTTTACATACACACAAGTTTTAAAGTTTGTTGGTTATGGTTTTCAGTTTAAACAATTTTGGATTTCATATCAAAAAACATATATATATATATATATATATATATATATATATATATATTATATATATATATATATATATATATATATATATATATAGATATATATATATATTGGATTCTATCCATATACAATATGCTTCAAAGTTTGTTTCAATATCATGTTTTTGTATTTACATGGGTTTTGGAGGAAATGGTTTTTCATTTCAAAAATTCAAAGTTTGGAAAATACAGATTTTGTTTAAAGTCAAATTTCAATATCACAAAAATGGTTCAAATAGTTTATAATATATGTTGAATTTTAATCACACATATTTGTATTTCAAAGATCTTAAAAGAACTTATTTTTGTGAAATTTATGAGATTTTATGGGAGTTAATTGAAGATAAAATGACAAGTTTTTAATCCCTTAAAAATTATGACCTGGCCTTCAGCTGGTCGACCGGACGGTTGACCGAGGAAGAAGTCGGTCGACCGGTCTGGTCGACTGATGTGCACGAACGTGCACAGACCATTTGGCTGGAGGGCCGGTCGACCGACCCGGTCGACCGCCAGAGAGCTCTACTTTCTAGATCTGGCCCCGGTCGACCGGGCGGTCGACCGGCAGAGAGCTTCTGATCTCTGTATTCAGGCCTCGGTCGCGGTCGACCGGTGGCTCAACGGTCATAAAAATGACCGTTGGCCGATCGACTGGGCGGTCGACCGGAAGGGCAATTCTGCCCTTTTCAGACTGCCAATGGGCAGATTTTTGAGGGGTTATAAATAGCCCCCATCTTGAGTTGTTTTAAACAAGTTTTTAGAAAGCAAAAATTCCCATCTTTACATGTTTTTAACAGTAAGTTTTAAAAGAGTTTTTGTGCCAAAAAGATTTATCTTTATTTATTTCAAGGGTTGGAAAATTCAAAGAAAAATAGAGTATTTGGGATATTAGTTTTGATCTTCATTTTTATCTTTATCTAGCATTTTTCTCAAGTACTTTTCTTTGTGATTTGATTTTCAAACTCTTTATTTTCCCACACTTGAGCTATCTCTATCTTTCCTATCTATTAGGATCTTATTTTTGTGGGAAAATAGGTTTGTGATCTTTGAGATCACCAAGAGTTGTAAACCTTCTTTGTGTTGTTGTTATCTCTCTTGTGTAGAGGAGATTGTGGTGGTTGTGTTTGGTTGGTATCCCTCTAAGTATAGAGGTGATTATTGGTATTTTGACTTTGAGCCTTATCCCTCTAGTGTGAGGTGATTGTTGTTTTGCTAAGTGCGCATCCCTCTAAGTGTAGAGGTGATTGTTGTTGTGCCTTGCCTCTCGTGTAGAGGTTGTTGTTGTTTGAGAGAGGAGTTGTGTACCTCAAAGTTGTATCACCCAAATCCTCAGTGGAGGTTCCCTGTGTGGGAAGTCCTATGTGGACGATATAGTGGAAATCCTTCTGTGTGAAGGCGGGGACGTAGAGCAGTGGCTCGAAACTCGAAACATATCTTGGTGTTTGCGATTGATCCACTATCTCTAATCTCTCTCTCTCTCTCTTATACCTTACATTATTTCATATTGCTCATATCATATATACTTGGTATTGTTTGTGTGCCTCACTTGTGTTGAACCAAGAGAGCTTTACATAGCACCTCAACTTTTATTAGAGGAATTTAGAGGAGATAGTTCAGAGCCCGTCACCTGGAATTCAGCTACACTCTTTGGTTACGTTAAGTGTGTTGCAGTTTGTTTTTAATTCCGCATCATTTGTCATTAGATTAGTCGTACACTATTCACCCCCCTCTAGGTGTACTTTCAATTGGTATCAGAGCCTACGCTCCTGATATTAGGTTTAACCACTTAGGAGTGGGATCTTAGTTTGCTAATCTAGACTTGCATTTGCACACATATTTATTTGCACACACTTATGGATTTCATGACCCCTCCCATGTATGATACATCCAACATTGATGTTTGAAAAGTTAAGACGTCCATGTACCTCAAAACTCTAGGAATGCATGTTTACCTTGCCGCTACCAAGAAATCTTATCTTGGTAATAGCAAGCATATAGAGACCAATGCATAAGCTCCAGAGGCACTTAGATGCACTCTAAACAAAGAATATTTATGTATGATTTTGCAGTGTGGAATACTTTGACCTTTTACGTGCTTTAAATGATAAAATATGTGGAGGAGGAATCTAGTGGAGATGAGTCTGACCAACCTTACTACATGGTCTAAGGGAATGACTCCCTTGAGGTAAATTCGGACACCCATCTAGATCATTGTGTTAGTTCTTCTAATGATGATTATGATAGTATGGATACCGATGCTTTAAATGAAGAGCTTTCCATTATTTGTGAAAATTTGTTAGAAAAATATCAAGTTTTGAAAAAGAAAAGCTTTGAATTAAATAAAGAAAATAAGGATTTGTGTTCAAAACTTGAATTGGTTTTGTAAGAGAGGGATGAGATTTCTAATGAAAGGGACTCATTGAAATCCCAACTTGAACTTGCTCTAAATGAAAAAAAAAATTTAAAGAGTAAAAATAACTGTGATGAGATTTTGAAGAAAAATGAGGTTTTGTCTTCAAAACTTGATATTACTTTAAAAGAGAATGAATCTTTGAAAAACAAAAAATGCTTCTATTTCAAAAGAATTGGATTTGGTTTCAAAGAAAAATACTTCTTTGAAAAATGATTTAGATTCACATATTTGCCATGCTAATATTGCTTCACCTTTTAGTGTTTCAATTACATGCTCCACTTTATCTTCAAGTATTAAAAATGATATATGTGTGTTGAAGAAAAGTGTTGATTGTTTGGGCTCCACTTTGAGCCAATGTGTCATGAACCATACATGGTTGGAATCCATATTTTACAAGAAACATGCTCCTCCTATGCATGCACACAAATCACAGCATATATGTAATAACCTATATTAAATTTTAATTATTAGATTGCTAATTATTATTTCCTCATGATATTAAGCATCGAATATAAGGAAATATTATTTTTATATATTTCCTCATTCCTAACTTAATACCAAAAACAAATAATATGACCATAGAATAAATATTTTATTTATTTATTTTTTTTACTATTGTCATTTTAAATTATGGCATAGATTAAATATATATATGTGTATAAGTACTTATGTCATAATGATCATCATATTAAAAATATGAGTGTATATACCAAGCATTCCAATACCATGTATATTAGGGGTATTTTTCAAATTTATTTCATACCCAAACTATACCAAATAAAGTATTTAGAATAAATTAATGGCAATTGTGAGTGGAGAGTTAGGTGTGCATGAGAATATGAAGTGTAGGGCTAGGATCAATTTGATCCTAGCCTTAGCCAAGTGGCATGAATTAAAGGGAGTTGATTTTGCCATATACTGAGTTTGGAGGGGCTTTATTGCATAAGCACCTTTCCCCTTACGTTAGATCTGAGAAGAGAATTTCCTCTTCTCTGTAAAAATCCTCTTCTTCCTCCTCTGTAAAAAAATTTTAGGGTTCCCAAATCACCCAAAAAAATCAAACCCTAACACTCTCTCCACTCTCTCAAATCTCTCTCTCTCTACACACACACCTTCTCCTTTTCCCTCTCACTCTCTCTACACCCCCCAGCCGAAGCCAGGGGGCGCCGGCAGCGGCCGGAGCCATCGCGGCCGCACAGCGCCGCGGGGAGGGCGGCGCAGCGCGGCGGGAGGGCGGCGCCAGGCCACGCGCGACCTGGAGGGGAGAGGGGGGGTGTTCGATTTAGCAAGAAGAAGTGAGGAAATTCAGTTTGGGATATTTTTTTTAGGTAATAACCAGCCCTAATCTTTAGAGTTGGTTCCAATTTCTTATTGTTTTATTTTCAGAAATTAAACAGAAGTTAAATTGGGTAAAAATAGGGTAACCCTCAATTAGTTACTCTCATATTGTTGGTAGTCATGAACTAAAAATTTCCTTGTTGTGTTACTAGGGTTGAGTGAGGGAATTGACCGAAATTGCTAGTGGAGATCCTCATAATCTTGGTGAGTAATTTACATACTCACTCCTATGCTTAATTCTCTAGTTTATGTTGCATGCAAGCCTTATATGTGATTAAGAGGGATATGTGATTAAGAGGGAATTTTGGGTTACATGCAAACATTATATGTGACTAATTACAAGGACATAGTGCTACAAATATTTTTATAAAGTAATTCTCTACATTATTTTTGTTACATATACATGACAAATTGAGCCAAGTCAAATAGAGTAAGTAAAGGGGAATAATGATGATGGGTATGTACTAGAAGTACTAGAATGTAAAAGTATTGCGGTAGTATGTTACAAGCTAAGCATGCAAGATGTTAAGTTGCAAATTAGCATACCTTGGAGTTCCATATAATTAATTGGTATTACTCCAATAGTGATACATTCGTAGTAGCATGATTAGCATTGATAATATGTGAAGTATGATGATTTTGTGATTTGCCATGACATGTAAATTATGTAGCCTATGCGATGTATACCTTTACCATGTAAAATATGTGTGTGGGTTGCTTATTGAAAATTTCGTGTGATTACCATTGAATGTGCATGCATGTCTTTATTGGAGGAAGGGGCCGGGCGGGAGCCGGTAGGAGGGGGGAAGACGGTGAATGATGATTGTGAATATTTGTTTGCGACAATAGGAGGAAGGGGCCGAGCGGGAGCCGGTAGGTGGTAGAAGACGGGGTTTGTGTTGAATTACACTTAAACTTTATATGTGTATTTGTCCTTGTGTTATATATATAAAGGAGTCATTATTATACTCCAAGGAGGAAGGGGCCGAGCGGGAGCCGGTAGGTGAAAGAAGACGGTGAAAAATGTACTCTATGATTAGGGGAGTTTGTGATTGTGCCTTAATAAGTAACTATATATATAGTATGTTATTGATAATTGTTTGGAAGGCAATAATTGATAGTCAAGGCTTGTGCAAGAATGAATGCTGGTCTAGATACTTTCTTAAGAGGGTATAAGTATAAATTTTGCCTTAGTACCATATGGGGAGAAATTTTTTTTATTAGCATTGTAAGCCAACAACTAGGACTCCTAACTTTCACTTGAACCCCGTGGTAGCTTCATTTATCTATGATTTCCGTGAATTCCACAATGTATGCTATGAAAACATGTTATGTTGTTGTCTTTTATAAAGTGTCTATGTAAATTACTTGCTGAGCCGTTGAGCTCATTTCTTCCATTGTTTCTTTTTTTCAGGTCTGGATAAGGGTAAGAACATAATGTAGCCCGGATTACCATGAGCCGAATATTTCATGTTCCATAAATACTTACTGTGATCATTCTGTTATGTAACTATGTTTTATGTTAGCATCACCTTGATGAGAGTGCTATATGTTATTATCACGTGGAAACTCTTGTAATAGTTTAATTAGACTTGTGTACTTGTAAGATATGTGAAGTAAGTTTGGTGTTTATGTTATTAGAATTATGTGAGAAGAATTATGTGAGATATGGATGTTTCAATGGTTATGCAAGGTAAAGGCATGATATATGTATATTTGGAGATCTCATTCTTGTTGGGATAAGTAGGTCATGTGACCGAAACTTTTGTGTGGAGATAAGTAGGCCTTGGAGCCGAAAATGTTATTGTGTATATGGAAAAAGTTAACATTTCAGAGGAAATGCTGCCGAAATTTTTTAGATTCTGGATTATAGTTAAAGGATTCTGGATAAATACATGTTTGGCTCTAATCTTGCTTATTAGAAGCTGGGACCGTTACAGTTGGTATCAGAGCAAGGTTTAGGCAAGGTTAGCTTAGATAGATGTATCATACGGGATTGGCTAGGTGAGTATGTGAAGTTGTATGTACGCTTGGGCTAAGTAGGAAGAGATATAGGAAGGATAGTAAAATCTTAGGGTTGTTTGACCCGAAAAGTATGATATTTAAACTGTTCTCTACGTTTGAGTTTGGGTACCCGCATACCTTAATTCAAACGGATCCTGCAAGGGGTGCGGGCCCTTCTGTGTGGAATTTCAGTGGTATGGGACACTGGAAAAGAGAGCAACTAAAATATCACACTAGTCAAGGTTAAACCTATTGTCTGAGTGGTCCTGTCCAAAGAAATCTTGATGATCTGCATGGCTAAAGAAGTGATAAGTTGCTATCATATATTGTTACATATTCATGCAAGTTATTATTTGGGGGGAATTGGAAGATAAATTGTCTAATGTAAATCTTATACTGTTACAGATGGGGGATTCGGAAATGACGGGATCATCATCCGACAATCCGGAGTCGGAAAGTTTGAGCTGGGTTGCAGACCCGATGGATTGGGATTTTGAGTCAGACGAGACCAATCCGGCTATTATTCTGGGAAGTCCCACAAGCAGTAAAGATTCAGGGGTTCGCTTAGAACAAAATAATGAAGAGGATATCAATGAGGCAGAAAGTGCCATAGGGGATGCGCCACCAACTATGGATATGGGAATACTACCTAGCAATGAGGCGAATCCTGAAGGAAGATTTTTCTTGGGGGTATTTGGTGGAATTCCAGTTGGATAGAAGATATGGATCTCTATGATGATAATGAGAACTGGAGATGCGAATACGATACCATTCTAGAAGAAGAAGGAGAGAATCCAGAAGGGGAAAACCTTGAAGAAGAAGAAGAAGATCCTAATGAGGAAGATCCTGAAGAGAATGACTCAGAGGAATTAAAGCAAGAAGAAGATGACCCTCAAGAAGATGAACCTGTAGGGGACGACCGAGAGGAAAGCTCCTCGGGTTCCAACATAACCCCTTGATAGGAGTTTAGAAGGGTGGCATTTTTGTTTTTGTTGTTTTTGTTTTTTTGTAGAAATGAATGTCGACTCACATACGAGATATTTTTGTAAAGAAAGTGGTTGTCAATAGTCATAGGTATGATCAATGTATCCCTTTATGACTGCAATTGTATATTTTTGACTGAAGGCAGACATGTTAATGTAAATGTTACCATGGAAACATTTTGTGCATAAATGAAATCAGTACTTTGTAGTAAACTATTCTACTTGTTATGATTGAGTTGCAATTGATTATTTCGACTATTCTTCTAGGTGTCTCATGGATTTAAACTTTCCTCCATCTGAGGCCAACTCGGAGGGCGACGTCCCATTGCACAGTGCAATCGGGAGCGTCCATCCCCCATCAAGTCAAGAGCTTCATAATGAACAAACTAATGCCGCTCGGAGAATTCCAGACGGAATACCAGATTGGTTGTTGCAATTGGCAAATGTTAACAATCCCCGAAGAGCCCTGGAACAATTTCAGAAGTTAAACCCCCAGCATTTAAAGGAGGAGTGGACCCGATACAAGCAGAGGAATGGCTCCGACAAATTGAGAAAATACTTGATGTCATGAAGTGCACGGAAAATCAACGGGTCTCCTTCACTTCCTTCATGTTTCAAGGAGAAGCTGAACGCTGGTGGGAGATGATCAAGGGAGGAGCTAGGATCATGGGGAAGGAAATTTCTTGGAACTACCTAGTTAAAAAGTTCAATGAGAAGTATATACCGGGAGTGGTGAAAGATAGACTTGCGATGGAATTCCAGGACTTAAAGCAAGGCCAGTTAACCGTAAGTCAATATGAGGCCAAATTCACCCAATTATCTAGATATGCGGAGAAATTGGTGTCGGAGGAAGAAGATAGAGCAAAGAGATTTGTTAGGGGTTTGAGGCCGAAAATCAGGAGTAAACTGGTTCCCTTCCAGTTACAGGTCTATAGCCAAGCAGTGGAAAAGGCCCTAGAGATTGAGAGCGATATGCAAGAGAGCCAGGAGACCAGGAGCAGGGAACTGCCGTTTATGAAGCGCCCTCGGTATGCTAATGCGCCAAACCTTGGGGCTCATCCGGTAAGATTCAACAGAGGTACCGGATCTTCTTTTATGCCAGCCCAAGGGACCGGAGGGAACTCATGGCCCAAGAAGAGGGGAGTTTCGGAACGACCAACACCCCCGCCGCATACCAACTTTGTGGGAAATCAATGGTGTCCCAGATGCAATAGGAATCACACAGGCAGTTGTTCGATGGGCAAGCAATGTTTTTCTTGTGGTAAAATGGGTCACATGAGGAGGGAATGCCCAACACTGCATGGATATCCTGGAGCCAGCCGGGGAACAGGGAGACCAGCCATGAGTATCGCCCCAACAACAGGGGGACAAGCTACCGCCTACCGACAACCTGCAGGCAGGACTCGCTCAGCCACGACACAAGCATCGGTGCAGCAACCCAGAGCTCAGGGCAGAATAAATGCAATAACTCCGCAAGAAGCTAGGGCGTCCAATGCGGTGGTTGAAGGTACCGTCTGTGTATCTAAAAATATTGCTCGAGTATTATTTGACCCCGGTGCTACTCATTCTTTCATTTCCTCATCATTTGCTTCAATGATTAACAAGAACCCTGAACCTATGAGCTACCATCTAGTGGTGTCAACCCCAGTAGGCGCAAGTGTGACCACTAATGAATACTATAAGGAATGTGAAATCATCATAGGAGAAATGAAAACACTTGCAGACTTGATTAAATTAGGAGAAATGGAATTCGACATCATCCTGGGAATGGATTGGTTGTCGACATATCGAGCTCACGTAGATTGTCATCAGAAAAGAATAATATTTAAGTTAGAAGGAGCTCCAGAAAGAGTCTATGAAGGAACGAAGAGTAAGACTGGTACTCCAATCATTTCAGCTGTGAAGGCCACTAAGCTATTAAGACAAGGATGTCAAGGATTTCTGGCAGCTGTCATAGGTGAAGACAAGATAATGAAAGTAGAAGACATTGAAGTCGTAAGGGAATATCCTGAGGTATTTCCAGAAGACCTACCCGGTTTGCCCCCAGACAGGGAGGTAGAGTTTTCTATAAATCTTCTACCCGGGACAAGCCCCATATCCAAGGCACCCTATAGGATGGCCCCTGCAGAAATGAAAGAATTAAAGGACCAGCTACAAGAATTATTAAGTCTGGGATTTATTCGGCCAAGTGTATCACCTTGGGGTGCTCCTGTGTTATTTGTTAAGAAGAAAGATGGGAGCATGAGGCTGTGCATAGACTATCGTGAGTTGAACAAGGTCACTATCAAGAACAGATACCCACTGCCTAGGATTGACGATCTTTTTGACCAGCTTCAGGGTGCCAGTGTATTCTCCAAGATAGATCTGAGATCTGGATACCATCAACTAAAAATTAAGCCGGAAGATGTTGCCAAAACAGCATTTCGAACTAGATATGGCCATTATGAGTTCCTAGTGATGCCATTCGGTTTGACCAATGCTCCAGCAGCATTTATGGACCTGATGAATAGGATCTTCCAACCATATCTAGACCAATTTGTGGTGGTTTTTATAGATGACATTCTAATCTACTCCAAAAGTAAAGAAGAGCATGAAGACCATTTAAGAGTAGTTTTGCAATTACTAAAAGAGAATCAACTCTATGCAAAACTTAAGAAATGTGAATTCTGGCTGGATAAAGTGGGATTCTTGGGTCATATCATAAGTAAAGAAGGAATATCAGTAGATCCTGCAAAGATTGAAGCAATTAAAGAGTGGCCTAGACCTACAAATGTTACCGAAGTGCGAAGCTTTCTGGGACTGGCCGGGTATTACCGAAGGTTTGTGGAAGGATTCTCTAAAATAGCAGCATCCTTGTCACAATTAACCAAGAAAGGACTCAAATTTCATTGGGGAGAGAATCAGGAAAGAAGTTTTCAGGAGTTAAAGGATAAACTAACATCAGCCCCAGTCCTGGCCATGCCCTCTGGAACTGAAGGCTATGTTATTTTCAGTGATGCATCGAAGTCAGGGCTAGGGTGTGTGTTGATGCAGCATGGCAGGGTAATTGCGTATGCTTCTAGACAACTAAGGAACCATGAGAAGAATTACCCTACTCATGATCTGGAACTAGCCGCAGTCATCTTTGCCTTGAAGATATGGCGACACTACCTTTATGGAGTCTCATGTGATATATATACTGATCATAAAAGTCTAAAGTATATCTTTACTCAAAAGGAGTTGAATATGCGGCAAAGAAGATGGTTGGAGTTAATGAAAGACTACGACTTGGCGATTCATTATCATCCTGGAATAGCTAATGTGGTAGCAGATGCACTTAGTAGGAAGTCGGGGGGATCCGTTGCGGCGTTACTAACCCAACAAGATGAACTATTAAAAGACATAGAACGGCTGCAATTGGAGGTCCTGGTAAGGGAAACTCAGGAAGAGGTGACACGGGTAAGTCAGGTTAGCATTGACTTTGACCTTCATAAAGAGATAAAGGAAGCTCAACTAAAAGATGATCAAGTGAGTAGAATTGTGGAAGGCATACAAAGGGGTGAAGCTCAGGATTATTCCATTGTGAAAGACTTGCTAAGAAAAGAAGACCGGATCTACATACCTTCAGATTTTAGGCTCAAGGAACGAATTATGGCGGAAGCACATAGTACTCATTATACTGCACATCCGGGAGTAACCAAGATGTATCAAGATCTAAGATCAAATTTTTGGTGGGAAGGAATGAAGAAGGATGTGGCTAAATTTGTACAAAGATGTCTGATATGCCAGCGAGTCAAAGCTGAACACAAGAAGCCCCCGGGACTCCTTATGCCATTGCAAATTCCTGAATGGAAGTGGAGCCACATTACCATGGATTTTGTTACAGGACTTCCCAAATCCCCACAAGGATATGATGCCATATGGGTGATAGTTGACCGACTCACAAAGTCCGCCCACTTCCTACCCATTCGAATAAACTATTCAATGGACAGATTAGCCCAGGTCTACCTCCGAGAAATAATCAGACTTCATGGAGTACCTGAGACCATTGTGTCGGATCGGGACCCCCGATTCCAGTCAAGACTATGGATCAGCTTATCTCAGGCTATGGGTACTAAACTACATCCAAGTACAGCTGCTCATCCGCAAACGGACGGGCAATCAGAAAGAACTATACAAATACTTGAAGACATGCTGAGGGCATGTGTATTGGATTTCGGAGGTAATTGGGAAAAATACCTACCATTGGCAGAATTTGCCTATAACAATAGTTATCAAGCTACCATTGGAATGCCGCCATTTGAAGCCTTGTACGGCAGGAGGTGTAGATCTCCGATTTGCTGGGAAGAGATAGGAGACCGAACCTTATTCGGAGCAGATATAGTAGTGGACACAACAGAGAAAATCCGATAATTAAGAAGAGGATGAAGGCAGCCCAAAGTAGACAGAAGACATATGCAGACCGGCGCCGAAGACCCTTGGAATTTGCTATAGGCGACAAGGTTTTCTTGAAGATATCGCCCATGAGAGGAGTTATACGGGTTGGTAAACGGAATAAGCTAGATCCCCGTTTCATTGGTCCTTTTGAGATACTGGAACGAATCGGACCTCTGGCTTATCGGTTAGCCTTACCACCGGAAATGGAGAGGATACACAATGTATTTCATGTATCACAATTGAGGAAATATATACCGGATCCCAGCCATGTTCTTAGTTATTCTCCCTTACAACTCCAAGAAGATTTATCATATACGGTGGAGCCCGTGCAAGTCTTGGACCGTAAAGAGAAGGTTCTACGGAACAAAACTATTCCATTAGTTAAAGTATTATGGAGAAGTCAGGAAATCGAAGAGACTACCTGGGAACCAGAGGAGGAAATGCGATCTACCTACCCACGACTTTTTCAAGGTACGTCGAGCTTCGGGGCCGAAGCTCCTATAAGGGGGGTAGAATGTAATAACCTATATTAAATTTTAATTATTAGATTGCTAATTATTATTTCCTCATGATATTAAGCATCGAATATAAGGAAATATTATTTTTATATATTTCCTCATTCCTAACTTAATACCAAAAACAAATAATATGACCATAGAATAAATATTTTATTTATTTATTTTTTTTACTATTGTCATTTTAAATTATGGCATAGATTAAATATATATATGTGTATAAGTACTTATGTCATAATGATCATCATATTAAAAATATGAGTGTATATACCAAGCATTCCAATACCATGTATATTAGGGGTATTTTTCAAATTTATTTCATACCCAAACTATACCAAATAAAGTATTTAGAATAAATTAATGGCAATTGTGAGTGGAGAGTTAGGTGTGCATGAGAATATGAAGTGTAGGGCTAGGATCAATTTGATCCTAGCCTTAGCCAAGTGGCATGAATTAAAGGGAGTTGATTTTGCCATATACTGAGTTTGGAGGGGCTTTATTGCATAAGCACCTTTCCCCTTACGTTAGATCTGAGAAGAGAATTTCCTCTTCTCTGTAAAAATCCTCTTCTTCCTCCTCTGTAAAAAAATTTTAGGGTTCCCAAATCACCCAAAAAAATCAAACCCTAACACTCTCTCCACTCTCTCAAATCTCTCTCTCTCTACACACACACCTTCTCCTTTCCCTCTCACTCTCTCTACACCCCCCAGCCGAAGCCAGGGGGCGCCGGCAGCGGCCGGAGCCATCGCGGCCGCACAGCGCCGCGGGAGGGCGGCGCAGCGCGGCGGGAGGGCGGCGCCAGGCCACGCGCGACCTGGAGGGGAGAGGGGGGTGTTCGATTTAGCAAGAAGAAGTGAGGAAATTCAGTTTGGGATATTTTTTTTAGGTAATAACCAGCCCTAATCTTTAGAGTTGGTTCCAATTTCTTATTGTTTTATTTTCAGAAATTAAACAGAAGTTAAATTGGGTAAAAATAGGGTAACCCTCAATTAGTTACTCTCATATTGTTGGTAGTTCATGAACTAAAAATTTCCTTGTTGTGTTACTAGGGTTGAGTGAGGGAATTGACCGAAATTGCTAGTGGAGATCCTCATAATCTTGGTGAGTAATTTACATACTCACTCCTATGCTTAATTCTCTAGTTTATGTTGCATGCAAGCCTTATATGTGATTAAGAGGGATATGTGATTAAGAGGGAATTTTGGGTTACATGCAAACATTATATGTGACTAATTACAAGGACATAGTGCTACAAATATTTTTATAAAGTAATTCTCTACATTATTTTTGTTACATATACATGACAAATTGAGCCAAGTCAAATAGAGTAAGTAAAGGGGAATAATGATGATGGGTATGTACTAGAAGTACTAGAATGTAAAAGTATTGCGGTAGTATGTTACAAGCTAAGCATGCAAGATGTTAAGTTGCAAATTAGCATACCTTGGAGTTCCATATAATTAATTGGTATTACTCCAATAGTGATACATTCGTAGTAGCATGATTAGCATTGATAATATGTGAAGTATGATGATTTTGTGATTTGCCATGACATGTAAATTATGTAGCCTATGCGATGTATACCTTTACCATGTAAAATATGTGTGTGGGTTGCTTATTGAAAATTTCGTGTGATTACCATTGAATGTGCATGCATGTCTTTATTGGAGGAAGGGGCCGGGCGGGAGCGGTAGGAGGGGGGAAGACGGTGAATGATGATTGTGAATATTTGTTTGCGACAATAGGAGGAAGGGGCCGAGCGGGAGCCGGTAGGTGGTAGAAGACGGGGTTTGTGTTGAATTACACTTAAACTTTATATGTGTATTTGTCCTTGTGTTATATATATAAAGGAGTCATTATTATACTCCAAGGAGGAAGGGGCCGAGCGGGAGCCGGTAGGTGAAAGAAGACGGTGAAAAATGTACTCTATGATTAGGGGAGTTTGTGATTGTGCCTTAATAAGTAACTATATATATAGTATGTTATTGATAATTGTTTGGAAGGCAATAATTGATAGTCAAGGCTTGTGCAAGAATGAATGCTGGTCTAGATACTTTCTTAAGAGGGTATAAGTATAAATTTTGCCTTAGTACCATATGGGGAGAAATTTTTTTTATTAGCATTGTAAGCCAACAACTAGGACTCCTAACTTTCACTTGAACCCCGTGGTAGCTTCATTTATCTATGATTTCCGTGAATTCCACAATGTATGCTATGAAAACATGTTATGTTGTTGTCTTTTATAAAGTGTCTATGTAAATTACTTGCTGAGCCGTTGAGCTCATTTCTTCCATTGTTTCTTTTTTCAGGTCTGGATAAGGGTAAGAACATAATGTAGCCCGGATTACCATGAGCCGAATATTTCATGTTCCATAAATACTTACTGTGATCATTCTGTTATGTAACTATGTTTTATGTTAGCATCACCTTGATGAGAGTGCTATATGTTATTATCACGTGGAAACTCTTGTAATAGTTTAATTAGACTTGTGTACTTGTAAGATATGTGAAGTAAGTTTGGTGTTTATGTTATTAGAATTATGTGAGAAGAATTATGTGAGATATGGATGTTTCAATGGTTATGCAAGGTAAAGGCATGATATATGTATATTTGGAGATCTCATTTCTTGTTGGGATAAGTAGGTCATGTGACCGAAACTTTTGTGTGGAGATAAGTAGGCCTTGGAGCCGAAAATGTTATTGTGTATATGGAAAAAGTTAACATTTCAGAGGAAATGCTGCCGAAATTTTCTAGATTCTGGATTATAGTTAAAGGATTCTGGATAAATACATGTTTGGCTCTAATCTTGCTTATTAGAAGCTGGGACCGTTACAATATACATGCTTCTCACGTTCATACACATGACACTAGTATGCCATGTGTATACTTGTACACATTGTGGACGTAAGGGCCACATTGTAAAGTTTTGTTATAATAGAGTTCATAATGTAAATTTTGTAAATAAGTTTGTTTGGGTTAGGAAAGGTGCTAACCCCCATGGACCAATAGAGTATGGGTAACAAAAGTCACTCCTATTTTATTGATGTAGGTGTGGGCTCTCACTTAACGTGAGGGCATTGGTGCCTTGATGGTGGATGCTCAAGCTTGATGGATACTACTCTAGATGCATCACCTTCAAGAAAATTTAGTGAGAGGACCACCATGGTTTGGAGATCTAGAGATTAGCCTTAATGGTTTTGGTAACTATCTCTAACTCCCATTTAGTTGACATGCTTTCATTGATTGACTTTTAGCATATTTTAGTTTTTCATGATTATTATGTTAAATGCCATAATAATTAGACTTGTGATATACATATGTAGTATTTGAAATACACCCATGTTATATGGACAAATATTTTTGTGTTCTCACTATTGTTTAACTACTATGAATATGCTAGTTCTAAGACATGTGCATTTACACAATGATCATATTGGTCTTTGTTTATGATGTTACACTTCATTTTTTAATTACATGTTTAAATGTAGCTTCTCATTAAAACTTGTGTATATTTGTATAACTAGTGAGTTACAAATTGATTATTATATGTTTGTACTGAATTGCTCATTTATACTCATTAGATGTACTAGTATATTTTGATAATTCGTGCATTTTGACTTGTATTCCCTATTTTTCGTACATGATTTTCATGATAATGTGTTTAGCTTCATGTATATATAAATTTTGCCTAAACTTTAAATATGCATGTCTATCCTAGAGTCACTTGCTTTTCATGCAAATTTTCATTATGGACTCATTTGTGTTTGGGATATATATATGTATACTTCTAATTTAGACAAAACATACATATGCCTTGAAGTGTGTATTGTTTTGATGAAAATTAAATTTTAATGATTTTCATGTTTTGAGAAGAAATTTCATATGAGCTTCATTGCCTATTTTCATGATATGCTTTTCACATGATTCTTGTACACTCACTTTATTTGTGTTTACTCATTACTTTGTTTTATGAGTACCTTGTTGAGCTTTATATATCTTGAGTGTCTATTTTGTGTAAAATGCTTGCTTCATGATATGTATGATTTGGTTTCATGTTTTGAAAAATCTATAACTAGTTATTACAGACTATCTTAAACTAGTTCATATTCTTAAATTGGTAGAGTTTTTCAATTATGCTAAAATTATTTTTAAACTTATTTTTGAAAACCCCTACCAATGCCAAGGGTGGATGGGTGGGCGACCATGCATTGGATGCTCAAATTGAATATCTTTTTAACATGTGCATGAAAAGGGAGGTAGTATGAGTTATACACTTGATTCTCACTATATTTTCAATTGGTATCACAATTGATATTTTTATGTTGTATACTAATATTTGTGTATGTATGCTTTAAATTTCAAATAGTATCAATTTCAATTGGTATTTACATTTTCATACATACATACATACATACATACATACATACATACATACATATATATATACACACACATATATATATATATATATATATATATATATATATATATATATATATATATATATATATATATATATATATATATATGATTTGATTGTGCTTACAATATCTTTACATCTTAAAGTACAAATTATGTTATGCTAAGCTTGATTTAGACCTTAATGTCAATTATTTTCAATTGGTATCTTATACAAGCTTATGCATTGTGTTTTTATTGGTATTTCATATAGGGGGAGAAAATTCATGTGTTATTTTTCAATTGGTATCAAAAACATAAAATGTTTCATTTTCTATTTGGTATAAAAAATTTACAAGATATTTCAATTGGTCTCTTTATGTATTTTAAAATTTTTGTTTATTTTTAATTGGTATTATAAATTGATATCATAATGTTTTGATTGATATATTTTTCAATTGGTATCACAATGTTTGATATGTATTGCTTATATGCAAGGAAAGCTTAACATCTTCTCTATATATAGATTCATGTTGAGTGTATTTCATATTGAAGTGATTGACCTCTCTTTAATATGTAGCACACGTGTGTAGTAGGAGCTTCACATCTCCTTTTATACATTGTATATTATGCGTTATGTGATTAGGGTTTAGTCATTTCTTTTTCATGTAATCCATGTATGCAGGGGGAGTTAACTTTACGTCTCTCCTCTTTATGAATATATATCGCATATATAACTTTATTGTTTGATTTGACAAAAAGGAAAAGATTTTTTGAGAGTTTATTTATCCCCCTTTGTTGATGATTTGACAAAAAGGGGGAGAGAAATTTGGAGTTTTATATATGCATGTTTATTTGAGAAATTTGGAGTTTTATATATGCATGTTGCATGATTATTTTATTTCTTGTTTTATACAAAAAGGGGAAGAATAATTTTGAGACTTTATATATATGCATGTTTATTTTTCCAATAGGTATCAGCACATATATGTTTTGTTTATGCAAAAAAAAGGGAGAAATATTCTTCATTTATGCATATATGTGTTATTGGTTTATGCATTCATTGAATATCCTTATTGTTTATTGCTATGCATGAGTTAAGGGAGAACTTCTATGAAGCTTAACTTTAATCCATGCATATATAACTCTATGAGTTTTGTCATTATCAAAAAGGGGGGAGATAGTTGGCCTAGAGGCCATCACTCTAATTTTGATGATGATTAACTCATGTAGTTATAGTTTACTAATAATCTTGTGATATTTAGTTTCAGTGATTGACCAAGATATTAATAGGTGTTTAGCTTCAATAAAGGACTTTTGGTGCTTTCACATGTTGATTTAAGAGCTCGAGCGTCAATATTGCATTTAGTACTCGGTTGGAGTCTAGCTCGTTGGATCGTATTTGGATCGAGTCGGCTTGGAGACAAGAAGACTTCGATTTGTGTTTAGTTAAGTATGTTTAAATCTTGTGTAAAGATTAGATAGTATTGATATGCTCAAGTTCACATACACACACAAGTTTAAAGTTTGTTGGTTATGGTTTTTGGTTTAACCGATTTTGGATTTCATATCAAAATATAGATATATATATATCTTGTATGTATATTGGATTCTATCCATATATAATATACTTCAAAGTTTGTTTCAATATCATGTTTTTGTATTTACATGAGTTTGGAGAAAACGATTTTTCATTTCAAAAATTTAAAGTTTGAAAAATACAGATTTTGTTTAAAGCCAAATTTCAATATCATAAAAATGGTTCAAATAGTTTGTAATATGTGTTGAATTTCAGTCACACATATTTGTATTTCAAAGATCTTAAAAGAACTTATTTTTTTGGAATTTATAAGATTTTATGGGATTTAATTGAAGATAAAAAGACAAGTTTTAATCCCTTAAAAATTATGATCTGGCTTTCTGTCGGTCGACCGGACGGTCAACCGAGGCAGAAGTCGGTCGATCGGTCTGGTCGACCGATGTGCATGAACGTGCATAGGCCATTTGGCTGGAGGGTTGGTCGACCGACCCGGTCGACCGCCAGAGAGCTCTGCTCTCTGGATCTGGCCCCGGTCGACCGGCCGGTCGACTGGCAGAGAGCTTTTGCTCTCTATATCCAGGTCTCGGTCGACCGAGCGGTCGACTGGTAGCTTAACGGTTATAAAAATGACTGTTGGCCGGTCGACCGGACGGTCGACCGGAAGGGCAATTCTGCCCTTTCCAGACTGCTAACGGGCAGATTTTTGAGGGGTTATAAATACCCCCCTCTTGAGTTATTTTAAACAAGTTTTTAGAGAGCAAAAATTCTCATCTTTACAAGTGTCTAACAGCAAGTTTTTAAAAGAGTTTTTGTGCTAAAAAGATTTATCTTTATTTGTTTTCAAGGGTTGAAAAATTAAAAGAAAAATAGAGTATTTGGGATTTTGGTTTTGATCTTCATTTCTATCTTTATCTAGCATTTTTCCCATGTATTTTTCTTTGTGATTTGATTTCTAAACTCTTTATTTTCTCATACTTGAGCTATCTATCCTATCTATTAGGATCTTGTTTTTGTGGGAAAATAGGTTTGTGGTCTTTGAGAACACCAAGAGTTGTAAACCTTTTTTGTGTTGTTGTTATTCCTCTTGTGTAGAGGAGAATGTGGAGGTAGTGTTTGGTTGGTATCTCTCTAAGTGTAGAGGTGATTGTTGGTGTTTTGGCTGTGAGCCTTATCCCTCTAGTGTGAAGTGATTGTTATTTGGCTAAGTGCCCATCCCTCTAAGTGTAGAGGTGATTGTTGTTGTACCTTTCCTCTCGTGTAGAGGTTGTTGTTGTTTAAGAGAAGAGTTGTGTACTCCAAAGTTGTATTACCCAAATCCTCAGTGGAGGTCCCTGTGTGGGAAGTCCTGTATGGATGATATAGTGGAAATCCTTCTGTGTGAAGGCGGGGACGTAGAGCAGTGGCTCGAACTTCGAAACATATCTTGGTGTTTGCGATTGATCCACTATCTCTAAACTCTCTCTCTCTCTTATACCTTGCATTATTTCATATTGCTCATATCATATATGCTTGGTATTGTTTGTGTGCCTCACTTGTGTTGAACCAAGAGAGCTTTACATTGCACCTCAACTCTTATTTAGAGGAATTTAGAGGAGATAGTCCAGAGCCCTGTTTTCCATTGATTTTGCAAAGGAGGAAAACTTACAAAAGGGGTCGAGAAGTTAAATTACAAGTAATTCTTTTGCAATAAAAAGATTACAAGTAGATCTCCTCTGAGATTCTGGAGAAGTGTGCCGATAGGAGTCTGGTCAGTGCGCGACCACTTTGTCCCTTTGACGTTGCGATCGATCAAACGGTCAGTCTGCTGCCTGACGGGGTTCCTGTTGGCCCAAGAGGTTACACTCTCCAATTGTTTTGTGTTTTGATGATGACAAACCAAATTAGTGCTATTTGGTACTAACAAGTTTGCTAAGATGAGTTTCAGGTTTTGTACCATGTTTAGAGACCATTCACTTAGCTATTGCAAGAACTTCTAAGTTCCAAATTGCACATTAAGGAAGGATCATAGAAGAGAAGGCACTAGCAAGGCATTGGATGGCTCAAAGACCTGAAGATAGCTCAAGAAGTCTTCATGTATTTTGTTTTCTGTTTATAGCTTGTTAAAGAATAGAGATTAGGTTTGAAGCTCAATCACACACGTTTTTGCGCATATACTATTTCTTAGTTTATTTCCTATAAAATATACAAAATATTTTAGTACAAAATCTTTCTTCTACAAATTTCTTTTTATGTTACATACTGAATTCCTGTTTAAAATAGTTTTGTTAAAAATATTTTTCTTCTCAAAATTCTGTCTTTATTTCGTTTTCTGACCTGAGCCGGTCGACGGCAGTCTACCGACAGTCGACCGAGTCTGTGTCAGGCTGTCCGGTCGACCGGACCAGTCGACCGAGGTCCTGGCAGAATGCACGTATCCGTGTGCATGTCTGTCGGTCGACCGGGGCAGTCGACCGATATTTATTTTGAGTCACAGTTTGTATCAGTCGACCGGGTCGGTCGACCGATAGCCTGTAACGGTCGGAATTTTGTACTACGGTCGACCGGCCCGGTCGACCGATGTAGCCGTTTGAACAGTAACGGGCAGATTTTTAAGAGCTGTTTATTTTTGTCTTTTGTGTTTAAAAATTCGTTTAAGGATATATTTTGATCTAATTACCTCCTAAACATCAGTAAATATGTTTTATCCCTAAACCCTAGCCCTCTCCTATAAATAGGGGTGTTGGGGAGAGATTTGTTACAACAACTATTATTGCTAAAAATTCAAAAGTTTAAAGCTTTCAAAGTTCTTGGTTTTTGTGCTAAATTCTCTCAATTTCTGAAGGGTTTTCAAAAGTTTTTCTCTGATTTCAATTTCTTTTCCTTACACAAAAAGAGCTTCAATTCTACTCATTATTCTCTAAGGACCTTTGTAAGGGAAGAGATTTTTGAAAGAGAGAGTTTGTGGTCTTTTGACTACCAAGGAAATCACTTGTTCTTGAGATTGTAGGAGTTGGGTACTCCATTGTAATTGTTCTTTGTGATAGTGGAAGTAGCTAGAATCCTTCTGGGGAAGGCGGGGAGTAGAGCTGGGTGCTCGAACCTCGATAACATATCCTTGTGTTTGCGATTGGTTTACTTTCTTGCACTCTTTTACTATACTTGCTCTTATTCTTGCTCATCATAATCATTGTCATATTTACTTGCTTGCATTCATCTTGTGAAACTTGATTGTTGTAGCTTTAAATTTTATTTGCCCGTGATTAGCATTGTCACCTATTCACCCCCCTCTAGGTGACTTTTCAATTGGTATCAGAGCTTGGACTCTAGGTTTGGCTTAACATCCATAGAGAGATCCTTAAAATTTTGCTAATCAACATTTTTATTCATCCATTCATACACTAGTAAACATGGCCGATAACATCAAAACCCCTCCTAAATTTGATGGACTTAATTTCCCAATTTGGAAGGTTAGGATGACTATATTTTTGCAATCTTTGGGTAGCTTAGTAGCACCCAATTGTGATGAGAGCACTTGGACCGACTTCAACTTTAGAGAATATGAGGCTAACTCCAAAGCCCAAAACTCCCTATTAACCGCCTTGAATGAGGATGACCTTACACGGGTAATTCATTGCCAATCCGCCTATGAGATTTGGCAACACTTATTGGTCACACATGAAGGGACTTCACAAGTCAAGAGAGCTAAGATAGATCTCTTGAGGTCTCAATATGAATCATTTAAAATGCTAGATGATGAATCCATTGATTGTATGATTACTCGTTTCACTAAAATTACAAATGGTCTTTCTTCATTAGGTGACGTTATCTCCAACGATCAAAAGGTGCGCAAAGTGATACGGGCTCTTCCTTCTTCATGGGAGATCAAGGCCACCACCTTAAAGGAGTTGAACGACAAGGACGAGATGGACATCATTAGTCTCATTGGGAACCTAAAGACCCATGAGATGGAGAAGAAGGCAAGAGAAGAAGCCACTACTTCAAAGAAGAAATCCATAGCCTTCAAGACTTCATCCACCAATGATGACGATGATGAAGACGAAGAAGAAGATGAGGAGCTAACTCTACTTGTGCGGAATGTCAAGAGGTTGTACCGAAAGAACAAGTTCAACTTCCGGAGAAGATTCGAAGGCAAAGAGGAGCGAAAGATCATTTGCTATAATTGCCGCAAACCCGGACATATCATGGCGGATTGTCCAGAGTTCAAGAAGAAAATGACTTCCTCCTTCAAGCCAAAGAAGCCGGAGGAGAAGAAAGCCTACAAAGCAACATGGGATTCGGAAAGCGAGTCCGAAGAGGAGGTGGATCAAGCTAACATGTGTTTCATGGCAAACACACTCAAGGTAACCCCTCAATCCCTTAATGATGAAGATGATGATGTAAGTAAGGAAGTTCTAGTGCATGCTTTTGTAGAACTTTCTGAAACTTATGATAACAAGAAACTTGAATGCATAAAATTACAAAAAGAAGTTGCTTTTCTTAAGAATCAACTTGCCATTGTTTCTAAAGAAAAAGATGATATTTCTTCTAATTTCATTTCCATGCAAAAAGAATTTTGTGCCTACAAGAGTACTTGTAAGGCAAAATCTCCTATTATTGATGAAAAAGAAATTTCTTCTTTTAAATCCAAAATGAATGATTTTGAAAAAATTTTAAAAGATTGTGCCTTTAATACTAAGAAACTTGAAGAAAAATTTTCTAAAAAGCACACATCTCATGCTAAGTTTCCTCATGCTCACACTACACCTAACACGTCTCATGTTCATGCTCACAATGCTCATGCTCACAAATCACACACTCACTATGCTTTTAAATATGGT
Organism: Agave tequilana; assembly: GCA_038442645.1. Classification (NCBI taxonomy): domain Eukaryota; kingdom Viridiplantae; phylum Streptophyta; class Magnoliopsida; order Asparagales; family Asparagaceae; genus Agave; species Agave tequilana. Next base: position 24,706 of record JAVJIF010025147.1, on the reverse strand, counting down.
AGAGTGTATAGATGCACATATTGTGGTAAAAATGGACATTTAGCTAAGTTTTGCTATGATCAACTAAATAGAACAAATAATCTTGTTTGGGTTCATGACACTAACCCTAGAGGACCCAAGAAAATGTGGGTACCAAAATCAAGTCTTAAATTGTTTGATGTAGGTACACACCAAAGCTCCAAGACGTAGGGAGCGGTGGTACCTTGATAGTGGTTGTTCAAGACACATGACATGGGACATCAATAACTTCACAACACTATCAAGGTACATGGAAGGTGGCACCGTCACCTTCGGGGATGACTCCAAAGGAACTATCATCGGTATAGGTAACATTCAAATTGGTGCATCTCCTATTATTGAGAATGTTGTTTTAGTAGATGGTTTAAAACATAATTTGCTTAGCATTAGTCAACTTTGTGACCGTGGACTTAAAGTTGTTTTTGATGATTCCTCATGCAAGATTTTTGATGTTAAATCCGATGTTTGTATTCTTACCGGTTTTCGTGATAATAATGTTTATATTATTGACATGCTTAATTTAGATTGTTCTACTAAATGCTTAAATGCTTTTGATGAAAATTCTTGGCTTTGGCATAGAAGATTAGGACATGCATCTTTTGACCATATCTCTAGGATTAATTCAAAGGAATTGGTGAAGGGTATACCTTGCTTGGATTTTGAGAAAGACCGCATTTGTAGTGCGTGCCAACTTGGGAAACAAACCAAGTCTTCCTTTAAACCAATCAAGGATATCATGTCAACTAGGCCTTTAGAATTAATTCATATGGATCTTTTTGGACCAACTAAAACTAAGAGTTTAAATGGAAGTAGATTTGCATTTGTTTTAGTTGATGATTTCTCCCGTTTTACTTGGGTTTTCTTTTTACAAAATAAAGATCAAACTTTTTCTCATTTTAAAATCTTTCGAAAAAGAGTTGAAAAAGAAAAGGGTTTTCCGATTTTGAGAATAAGGAGTGATAGAGGTGGTGAGTTTGTTAACCAACTCTTCAAGACTTATTGTGATGAAAAGGGAATTAAGCATGAAATGTCTTGTCCTAGAACTCCACAACAAAATGGAGTTGTAGAAAGGAAAAATAGAACACTTCAAGAGATGGCTAGGACAATGATAAGTGAATATGACCTCCCTCAATATTTATGGGCCGAGGCCGTAAACACCGCATGCTATATATCGAATCGTATTTATTTATGCAAAAATTCTTCAAAAACTTCTTTTGAAATGTATCATTCTAGAAACCTAATGTTGCATATTTCAAAGTTTTTGGATGCAAGTGTTTTGTTTTAAATACTAAGGATAATTTGGGTAAATTTGATGCTAAGGCTTATGAGGCTATCTTTGTTGGATATTCCTCTACTAGCAAAGCATATAGAGTTTTCATTAGATCTTCTCTTACCATAGAAGAATCCATGCATGTTAAATTTGAAGAATCTAATGTGTTTGTTGAGAATGTTGTAGAGTTTGAACCATTAGGTGAAGACATGGAGAGACTATCCTTGAAGGACTCACCCGCTCAAGAAGAAAAGCTAGACCTATTGGTGAAGTTCAAGAGGATAAGGAGGAAAGCACTCAACCGCTTCCTAAAGCTTGGAGATACGCTACAAATCATCCTAAGGAGCTCATCTTGGGTGATGCATCTAAAGGAGTCACTACGCGCTCCAAACTCCATGACCTATGTGGTAACTTTGCTTTCATTTCTCATTTTGAACCCAAAGGCATTCTCGAAGCCGAGACGGACCCATATTGGTTGCTTGCCATGCAAGAGGAACTCAATCAATTTGAGCGCAACCAAGTTTGGCACCTTGTTCCTAAGCCCCACGATAGACCAATAATTGGTACTAAGTGGATCTTTAGAAACAAGATGGATGAGTCCGGAAATGTCATTAGGAATAAAGCTAGGTTAGTGGCCCAAGGTTACACTCAAGTTGAGGGAATTGACTTTGAGGAGACCTTTGCACCCGTAGCACGGCTTGAAGCCATACGGATGACACTAGCTTTTGCATGTTTTAAAAATTTTAAACTTTTTCAAATGGATGTAAAAAGTGCATTTTTAAATGGTTTTATTAATGAAGAAGTTTATGTTGCTCAACCTCCGGTTTTGTTGATCATGTTCATCCCGATTTTGTTTTTAAACTTGATAAAGCTTTGTATGGATTGAAACAAGCTCCAAGAGCTTGGTATGAAAGGCTTTCTAGTTTTCTCATTTCAAATGATTTTATTAAAGGCAAAGTGGACACAACTCTTTTTACTAAGCATGTTGATAATGATATTTTAATTGTGCAAATTTATGTTGATGATATAATTTTTGGATCTACTAATGAGCTTTTATGCAAGGATTTTGAGAAAGTCATGCAACTTGAATTTGAAATGTCTTCAATGGGTGAGCTCAATTTCTTCCTTGGACTCCAAATCAAGCAATTGCAAGACGGAACCTTCATTAAACAAGCCAAGTACGCAAAGGAGCTAGTAAAGAAGTTTGGGCATGAAGGATCAAAGACTTGCAACACTCCAATGGCAACTACAACCAAGCTTGATAAGGACGAACAAGGTAAAAATGTTGATATTAAATTATATAGAAGCATGATAGGAAGTCTTTTATATTTGACGGCAAGTAGGCCGGATATCATGTTTAGTGTGTGTCTTTGTGCTAGATTTCAATCGTGTCCTAAAGAGTCTCATCTTATTGCGGTAAAACGTATTATTCGTTATATTAAGGGCACTATTGGAATGGGTCTTTGGTATCCAAAAACTATAGATTTTTCAATGACTAGTTATTCGGATGCCGACTATGCGGGTTGTAGAGTAGATAGAAAGAGTACTAGTGGGTCATGTCAATTTCTGTAAGATCACCTAGAGGGGGGGTGAATAGGTGATGGCTAATCTAATGGTCACTTATGAACAAATAATGCGGAATTAAAACTAAGATGACCAAATAAAACTTCTTTTAATTAAACACTTATGTATAACACAAGAGTGTTGCCGAATTTCCCTTACGAGGCTCTAGACAAACTCCTCTAGATTCCCCTTGAATGGGTTGAGGTGCCGCGTTGGCTCTCTTGGTTGAATACAAGTGTTAGACAATCAATCCCAAGCAATTATATAACAATTAAGCACAAGGGTATATCAAGCATATAAAGATAGACAATAATTGAATGCAAGATATAAAAGAGACAAAGAGAAAGAGAGAGAGCAAGAGTGAGCAATCGCAAACACAAAGGGTTTGTTTCGAGGTTCGAGCACACTTGCTCTACATCCCCGCCTTCGACACACGAAGGATTTCCACTATGCACGATCCAACCGGATTTCTCCTTGGTGCCGCAACACCTACAAGCCCTCGGACTCCCAAGTCCCTTACACACCACAAGCCCACCGGCTCGTCGAGGCCGCACCTCAAGCTACAAGTCCTCACTAGGACCCAACAACACCAAGTCCTCACTAGGACCTGAAACAAACCGCGAACACAACCGTCCGCCTTCTCAAAGAACAAGAAATGATCTCTTGGTGATCTAAACACTTGATCACCAATTACAAACTCTCACTACAACTCTCCTATAGGATGAATAGCTCAATGGATGCTCAAGTGTAGTGTGAGAAATCAAGGAAAGAACTTTTGATGAAAAACACAAGAAAATCTCTTTTACACTCTTTGATAAAACTCTCCTTTTAATTGGAAGTATTGACTCTAATTTTGTGGAGAAAAACCCTTCAGAAAGACTGGGAAAAACTAGCTCTAAGGTCTCCAAAAATCTTGGCTCAAAACAATGACAAAACCCCTTTTATAGAGGCCAGAAAAATCTGACCGTTGGGCTCTGTCAGAGCTTCCGGTCGACCGGTCCGGTCGACCGGCAACGGTCAAAAATCCGACCGTTGCAGCCTCCGGTCGACCGGCCCGGTCGACCGAGCACTTGGAGCAGAGAATTCCTTCTCTGTCGGTCGACCGGTGCGGTCGACCGAAGTTTCCCGAGAGCAAGCTCTCTGGAGCGGTCGACCGGCCCGGTCGGCCGATCCTCCAGTGCACACTGGCGTGCACGTCCGTGCACGTCCGGTCGACCGACCCGGTCGACCGGCCACTGTCAGTTCTGAAAAATCAGAACTGCCAGAACCAGAAAAATGGGATTAAAGATTGGTCTTTTAACTTAATAAAAATCCCAGAAATTCACAGTAAATGCAGAAAAATAGTTTCAATCAAAATAAAAACTGTTTTTCTAAAAATATGTTTTTCTAAAACTTGTTTTTCTATAACTTCACAAAATACAAAAACAAGATATTTTGAACTTATAAAGCAAAGTGTGTATGGATATGATCCACTACACAAATAAGATGAATATCTAGTTTTTGACATAAGGCTCTAAACTTGGTTTTGAAAGATATGTATATAGGTAACATCAAAAATCAAGACATGTATTTTGTCCAATGAAAAATCTTTTTACCAAAAAGAAAGAGTTTTTTCTAACTAAAAATTCTTTTATGAAATGAAATTTTTATCATGAAACAATTCTATCAAGAGTGTGTGTGTGATATGACTTGAGCAATCCACCAATCTATTCTATCCTTTACATTTTTATCTAAAACAAATAAAAATCTTATACCTAGACACAAGTCTTCATCTTCTTGAAGTCTTCACTTGAAGGCTTCTCATCTTCTTGACTTGGTCCAAGCTTGATCCAAAGCTCCTTGGATCACCCCGTGCTAGCTCCAAATCTTGACATTTAATCCTTTGTTGAGCTATGCACCTACTAAGATCTTGATAAGGAATCTGTTACTAATTAAACACAAGATCATTAGAAATCATAACTTCATGAGTTGATCATCATCAAAACTAGGGTGATAGGCCTTTGGGCCAACAATCTCCCCCTTTTGAAGATGACAAAACTCATGAAGTTATATATGCATGGATTAAAGTAAAGCTTCAAAGAAGCTCCCCCTTAACTCATGCATATCAAATAAATGATAAAGATATGACAATGAAGCACATGACATGTAAGCAAATGAATGGAGATAACACAAAAACAAATCTTTTTCTCCTATTATTTGCAAACCAATACAAAAAAAAACATATATGCATAACTAACAGGAAGACAAATACTTCTCCCCCTTAAGTAAAGAAAACATGCATATATACTCAAATACTTCTCCCCCTTTTTGTCAATCATCAACAAAGGGTTCAAAGTAAAATCAAATCAAAAAAAAATTTCTCCCCCTTTTTGTCAAAAACAAAGAAATAAGGAGGGGTAATACAAATCAAAAATTTTGAATTTTTTTCTCATCAAAACAAAATCATTAATTCTATTTTATCAAAACAAATTTTGAATTTTCTCTTTGATATCAAATAAAAAATATTGATACCATTTTAAAATCTAATGCATAAGCTTGAAAATAAGATTTGAATTAAGCTTAGCATTAACAACACATGAAGAATTCGAACTAGTTAAATGAGAGTGTTTAACAACTAGTACGAAATCCTTCTATCAAGGAATAAATCTAAGGATTTTCATGAAATAGCAATGAAACACAAAACACTCAAACACTCTAATCTATAAAGTCCAAATAGTTTCAAAAGAAGTGAGTGTACTAATGTTATGTGAAACATGGCATCATGAAAATGGCAATAAGGTACAATATTCCTTAGAAAATCATAAACATCAAAATCATCTCACATTTTTTTTATTAAATCATTGAAAACAAAATCTATATGTCAAGATATATGTATGTTTTGACAATACATGAAATATACATACATATCTCTTAAACTCAAGTGAGTCTATATGAATGGATTTGCATTGAAGGCAAAAGACTCAAGAGTTATACATGTATATTTTAAGTTTGGCAAAATACACATATACTGAAATAAAAGGCACATAATCATAAATCAAATCCAAAAGGTGAACATAAGTTTAAATATGTATGAATCATCAAAACTAAGCAATACAAGTACATTGCAAGGGTTCAAATAAGCATTTAAGCACACTTACTAATAGATCTTTTGAGGCCCATGATATGTTCAAGTATAAATCCTAGTGTTGACAAAAACTAACATATAAACTAATATTCAAATCATGAAGCATTAAATTTTAAGAAAAATTGAATCAAGTGACAATCTCAAAAACTATTTGAAGAATACATAACTAGTATAAATTGTTTTGAAAACTAGTTAAAGATCCTTCAAATATGTCAAATCATATGTTTTTCATGAATGAGACTAAGTACATAAAAAATCCAAGCACTCATAGTCCATAAAGCTCATAAATATATTTTTGAATAAAAGATGAGTGTTCAAAGGTTATGTAAATAGCATTTTCATGAAAGTAGTCATTCAAGCTCAAAAAGATCATAAATCACATTTTGTTTTACACATGTTTTAATCTTTAATACAAATCAAAAACATGAAAAATCATCAATTATTTATTATTTATTTAAAATACTAATCTTCATGGTATATGTATGATTTATCCAATTCTAACAATATGCATACATATCCCAAATCTAAAAGAGTCCAATATATATTGCATGAAGGCAAATGACTCAAGGGTATACATGTATATTTATTAGATTTGAATTAAACACACATATACTTGAAGTAAAATCAAAGATAGGCATAACAAGTATAAATGACCGAATCATCAAAACTAGCCTATACACATGCATATAGTGGATACAAATGAGCATGAAGTCAAATATATATGAGTCAATTATAGTTCACTATACATATATGTATAAATGCAAGTTTTGACGCATTCTACATTTAAGCATGTAAATGCCACGTGAAGCACATAAAATCTTAAAACATGAACATGCTATGAATGATATTATGAAAATAAAAGCATGTACATAAATAAAATAGGAGTTTAGAAATTGTTACCAACTCCAAAGCTCCTAGCATGGTGGTTGATCCACCAAAGCTCCTTGATAGCGATGCAACCCAAAAGTATATCCATCATGTCCAAATGCATCTACTACCAAGGTACCATCCTCTCACGTTTGAGAGAGCCCTCACCTACATCACAAGCAAAAGGTGGGGGTTTTGGTACCCATATTTTCTTGGGTCCTTTGAGGTTAGTCTTGTTGTAAGGCACCCAAAAATTCTTATTCTTGGCAAAATTGAAATGACCTAATCTATCATAACAATATTTTCTTAAATGGCCTTTGCGGCCACAATATGTACAAACGTACACCTTAGTATGCTTATGTGTAGGAGTGTGATCATGTTGTGCAACATAAGCATGAGCATGATGTGTATGTGCATGAGCATGAGGAACTTGTTTCTTTTGAAACAAGGATTCCAATCTAGTATGATTGAATGCACAAGAGTTCAAAGTTGAACTCAAATCATTTATTTTATTTTTCAAACCATTAATCTCACTAGTGGTGGCATGTAAAGCATGGTGAGATATATGATCATTTTTCTTTTCTTTTTCGAAACAAAATCCTTTTCTTTTTCACAAATTTTTCTTTTCAAAGACTTATTTTCTTGAAAAACAACTTCTTTTTGTTTTTCCACCAAATCAATCTTATTTTTCAAAATCATATTTCCTTCACATAAAATATTCAATTTAGACATTAAGGAAATATTCTCATTTTTCAAATCCTCATTTTTTTTTCTAAACATGCAAGTTTATTTCTAAAAGAATCATTTTCTACATGCATGCAATCAAATTTCTTTTTCCAACTTTCATTATCCTTTTCTAAGCATGCAATGTTATTTCTATATGAGTCATGTTCCTTATGCATGCAAGCAATTTCCTTTTTCAAATTTTTATTATTCTTTTTAATCATGTCATATTTCTCAAGCAATATTTGGCAAAATGTATTAAGCTCATCATATGACATATTAACATCCTCATCCTCGGATTCGGAGTTTACCTCAAGGGGGTTATCCCTTGGACCATATAGCATACGTTGGAGATGTCACTTCCAACGTCCGAATCGCTCCCCGCATAGTATAGATCCTTTTCGCCAAGGGAGGTGAGGGTATTCCACACTACAAAAGCCGAGTCAAGATTAGTTAACTTAGACAAATAATCATCATCTAAGTTAGATACTAAAGCATGTAGGGCCTTTGCATTAGCCTCAATGTTCTTACCATTTAAGCAATATTCTTTATTAGTTGTGGCAAGATATACACTAAGGCCAAGTCCTTTGAGGAACAAAGACATCTTAACCTTCCAAATTTGGATGTTAAGAATGTCAAAGGTGGGTGGTGACATGAAGTCCATGGTGTGTGTACAAATCTTGTGATTAGCCTAAAATGAGGATCTTTAACTCTTAGGTTGTTAGACCCAATATCAAGAGCACTGGCTCTGATACCAATTGTAAGATCACCTAGAGGGGGGGTGAATAGGTGATGGCTAATCTAATGGTCACTTATGAACAAATAATGCGGAATTAAAACTAAGATGACCAAATAAAACTTCTTTTAATTAAACACTTATGTATAACACAAGAGTGTTGCCGAATTCCCCTTACGAGGCTCTGGACAAACTCCTCTAGATTCCCCTTGAATGGGTTGAGGTGCCGCGTTGGCTCTCTTGGTTGAATACAAGTGTTAGACAATCAATCCCAAGCAATTATATAACAATTAAGCACAAGGGTATATCAAGCATATAAAGATAGACAATAATTGAATGCAAGATATAAAAGAGACAAAGAGAAAGAGAGAGAGCAAGAGTGAGCAATCGCAAACACAAAGGGTTTGTTTCGAGGTTCGAGCACACTTGCTCTACATCCCCGCCTTCGACACACGAAGGATTTCCACTATGCACGATCCAACCGGATTTCTCCTTGGTGCCGCAACACCTACAAGCCCTCGGACTCCCAAGTCCCTTACACACCACAAGCCCACCGGCTCGTCGAGGCCGCACCTCAAGCTACAAGTCCTCACTAGGACCCAACAACACCAAGTCCTCACTAGGACCCGAAACAAACCGCGAACACAACCGTCCGCCTTCTCAAAGAACAAGAAATGATCTCTTGGTGATCTAAACACTTGATCACCAATTACAAACTCTCACTACAACTCTCTTATAGGATGAATAGCTCAATGGATGCTCAAGTGTAGTGTGAGAAATCAAGGAAAGAACTTTTGATGAAAAACACAAGAAAATCTCTTTTACACTCTTTGATAAAACTCTCCTTTTAATTGGAAGTATTGACTCTAATTTTGTGGAGAAAAACCCTTCAGAAAGACTGGGAAAAACTAGCTCTAAGGTCTCCAAAAATCTTGGCTCAAAACAATGACAAAACCCCCTTTTATAGAGGCCAGAAAAATCTGACCGTTGGGCTCTGTCAGAGCTTCCGGTCGACCGGTCCGGTCGACCGGCAACGGTCAAAAATCCGACCGTTGCAGCCTCCGGTCGACCGGCCCGGTCGACCGAGCACTTGGAGCAGAGAATTCCTTCTCTGTCGGTCGACCGGTGCGGTCGACCGAAGTTTCCCGAGAGCAAGCTCTCTGGAGCGGTCGACCGGCAGGTCGGCCGATCCTCCAGTGCACACTGGCGTGCACGTCCGTGCACGTCCGGTCGACCGACCCGGTCGACGGCCACTGTCAGTTCTGAAAAATCAGAACTGCCAGAACCAGAAAAATGGGATTAAAGATTGGTCTTTTAACTTAATAAAAATCCCAGAAATTCACAGTAAATCCAGAAAAATAGTTTCAATCAAAATAAAAACTGTTTTTCTAAAAATATGTTTTTCTAAAACTTGTTTATCCATAACTTCACAAAATACAAAAACAAGATATTTTGAACTTATAAAGCAAAGTGTGTATGGATATGATCCACTACACAAATAAGATGAATATCTAGTTTTTGACATAAGGCTCTAAACTTGGTTTTGAAAGATATGTATATAGGTAACATCAAAAATCAAGACATGTATTTTGTCCAATGAAAAATCTTTTTACCAAAAAGAAAGAGTTTTTTCTAACTAAAAATTCTTTTATGAAATGAAATTTTTATCATGAAAACAATTCTATCAAGAGTGTGTGTGTGATATGACTTGAGCAATCCACCAATCTATTCTATCCTTTACATTTTTATCTAAAACAAATAAAAATCTTATACCTAGACACAAGTCTTCATCTTCTTGAAGTCTTCACTTGAAGGCTTCTCATCTTCTTGACTTGGTCCAAGCTTGATCCAAAGCTCCTTGGATCACCCCGTGCTAGCTCCAAATCTTGACATTTAATCCTTTGTTGAGCTATGCACCTACTAAGATCTTGATAAGGAATCTGTTACTAATTAAACACAAGATCATTAGAAATCATAACTTCATGAGTTGATCATCATCAAAACTAGGGTGATAGGCCTTTGGGCCAACAATCTCCCCTTTTTGATGATGACAAAACTCATGAAGTTATATATGCATGGATTAAAGTAAAGCTTCAAAGAAGCTCCCCCTTAACTCATGCATATCAAATAAATGATAAAGATATGACAATGAAGCACATGACATGTATGCAAATGAATGGAGATAACACAAAAAACAAATCTTTTTCTCCTATTATTTGCAAAACAATACAAAAAAAAACATATATGCATAACTAACAGGAAGACAAATACTTCTCCCCCTTAAGTAAAGAAAACATGCATATATACTCAAATACTTCTCCCCTTTTTGTCAATCATCAACAAAGGGTTAAAAGTAAAATCAAATCAAAAAAAATTTTCTCCCCCTTTTGTCAAAAACAAAGAAATAAGGAGGGGTAATACAAATCAAAAATTTTGAATTTTTTTCTCATCAAAACAAAATCATTAATTCTATTTTATCAAAACAAATTTTGAATTTTCTCTTTGATATCAAATAAAAAATATTGATACCATTTTAAAATCTAATGCATAAGCTTGAAAAATAAGATTTGAATTAAGCTTAGCATTAACAACACATGAAGAATTCGAACTAGTTAAATGAGAGTGTTTAACAACTAGTTCGAAATCCTTCTATCAAGGAATAAATCTAAGGATTTTCATGAAATAGCAATGAAACACAAAACACTCAAACACTCTAATCTATAAAGTCCAAATAGTTTCAAAAGAAGTGAGTGTACTAATGTTATGTGAAACATGGCATCATGAAAATGGCAATAAGGTACAATATTCCTTAGAAAATCATAAACATCAAAATCATCTCACTTTTTTTTTATTAAATCATTGAAAACAAAATCTATATGTCAAGATATATGTATGTTTTGACAATACATGAAATATACATACATATCTCTTAAACTCAAGTGAGTCTATATGAATGGATTTGCATTGAAGGCAAAAGACTCAAGAGTTATACATGTATATTTTAAGGTTTGGCAAAATACACATATACATGAAATAAAAGGCACATAATCATAAATCAAATCCAAAAGGTGAACATAAGTTTAAATATGTATGAATCATCAAAACTAAGCAATACAAGTACATTTCAAGGGTTCAAATAAGCATTTAAGCACACTACTAATAGATCTTTTGAGGCCCATGATATGTTCAAGTATAAATCCTAGTGTTGACAAAAACTAACATATAAACTAATATTCAAATCATGAAGCATTAAATTTTAAGAAAAATTGAATCAAGTGACAATCTCAAAAACTATTTGAAGAATACATAACTAGTATAAATTGTTTTTGAAAACTAGTTAAAGATCCTTCAAATATGTCAAATCATATGTTTTTCATGAATGAGACTAAGTACATAAAAAATCCAAGCACTCATAGTCCATAAAGCTCATAAATATATTTTTGAATAAAAGATGAGTGTTCAAAGGTTATGTAAATAGCATTTTCATGAAAGTAGTCATTCAAGCTCAAAAAGATCATAAATCACATTTTGTTTTACACATGTTTTAATCTTTAATACAAATCAAAAACATGAAAAATCATCAATTATTTATTATTTATTTAAAATACTAATCTTCATGGTATATGTATGATTTATCCAATTCTAACAATATGCATACATATCCCAAATCTAAAAGAGTCCAATATATATTGCATGAAGGCAAATGACTCAAGGGTATACATGTATATTTATTAGATTTGAATTAAACACACATATACATGAAGTAAAATCAAAGATAGGCATAACAAGTATAAATGACCGAATCATCAAAACTAGCCTATACACATGCATATAGTGGATACAAATGAGCATGAAGTCAAATATATATGAGTCAATTGTAGTTCACTATACATATATGTATAAATGCAAGTTTTGACGCATTCTACATTTAAGCATGTAAATGCCACGTGAAGCACATAAAATCTTAAAACATGAACATGCTATGAATGATATTATGAAAATAAAAGCATGTACATAAATAAAATAGGAGTTTAGAAATTGTTACCAACTCCAAAGCTCCTAGCATGGTGGTTGATCCACCAAAGCTCCTTGATAGCGATGCAACCCAAAAGTATATCCATCATGTCCAAGTGCATCCACTACCAAGGTACCATCCCTCTCACGTTTTGAGAGCCCTCACCTACATCACAAGCAAAAGGTGGGGGTTTTGGTACCCATATTTTCTTGGGTCCTTTGAGGTTAGTCTTGTTGTAAGGCACCCAAAAATTCTTATTCTGGCAAAATTGAAATGACCTAATCTATCATAACAATATTTTCTTAAATGGCCTTTGCGGCCACAATATGTACAAACGTACACCTTAGTATGCTTATGTGTAGGAGTGTGATCATGTTGAGCAACATAAGCATGAGCATGATGTGTGTGTGCATGAGCATGAGGAACTTGTTTCTTTTGAAACAAGGATTCCAATCTAGTATGATTGAATGCACAAGAGTTCAAAGTTGAACTCAAATCATTTATTTTATTTTTCAAACCATTAATCTCACTAGTGGTGGCATGTAAAGCATGGTGAGATATATGATCATTTTTCTTTTTCTTTTTTGAAACAAAATCCTTTTCTTTTTCACAAATTTTTCTTTTCAAAGACTTATTTTCTTGAAAAACAACTTCTTTTTGTTTTTCCACCAAATCAATCTTATTTTTCAAAATCATATTTCCTTCACATAAAATATTCAATTTAGACATTAAGGAAATATTCTCATTTTTCAAATCCTCATTTTCTTTTTCTAAACATGCAAGTTTATTTCTAAAAGAATCATTTTCTACATGCATGCAATCAAATTTCTTTTTCCAACTTTCATTATCCTTTTCTAAGCATGCAATGTTATTTCTATATGAGTCATGTTCCTTATGCATGCAAGCAATTCCTTTTTCAAATTTTTATTATTCTTTTTAATCATGTCATATTTCTCAAGCAATATTTGGCAAAATGTATTAAGCTCATCATATGACATATTAACATCCTCATCCTCGGATTCGGAGTTTACCTCAAGGGGGTTATCCCCTTGGACCATATAGCATACGTTGGAGATGTCGCTTCCAACGTCCGAATCGCTCCCCGCATAGTATAGATCCTTTTCGCCAAGGGAGGTGAGGGTATTCCACACTACAAAAGCCGAGTCAAGATTAGTTAACTTAGACAAATAATCATCATCTAAGTTAGATACTAAAGCATGTAGGGCCTTTGCATTAGCCTCAATGTTCTTACCATTTAAGCAATATTCTTTATTAGTTGTGGCAAGATATACACTAAGGCCAAGTCCTTTGAGGAACAAAGACATCTTAACCTTCCAAATTTGGATGTAAGAATGTCAAAGGTGGGTGGTGACATGAAGTCCATGGTGTGTGTACAAATCTTGTGATTAGCCTAAAATGAGGATCTTTAACTCTTAGGTTGTTAGACCCAATATCAAGAGCACTGGCTCTGATACCAATTGTAAGATCACCTAGAGGGGGGGTGAATAGGTGATGGCTAATCTAATGGTCACTTATGAACAAATAATGCGGAATTAAAACTAAGATGACCAAATAAAACTTCTTTTAATTAAACACTTATGTATAACACAAGAGTGTTGCCGAATTCCCCTTACGAGGCTCTGGACAAACTCCTCTAGATTCCCTTGAATGGGTTGAGGTGCCGCGTTGGCTCTCTTGGTTGAATACAAGTGTTAGACAATCAATCCCAAGCAATTATATAACAATTAAGCACAAGGGTATATCAAGCATATAAAGATAGACAATAATTGAATGCAAGATATAAAAGAGACAAAGGGAAAGAGAGAGAGCAAGAGTGAGCAATCGCAAACACAAAGGGTTTGTTTCGAGGTTCGAGCACACTTGCTCTACATCCCGCCTTCGACACACGAAGGATTTCCACTATGCACGATCCAACCGGATTTCTCCTTGGTGCCGCAACACCTACAAGCCCTCGGACTCCCAAGTCCCTTACACACCACAAGCCACCGGCTCGTCGAGGCCGCACCTCAAGCTACAAGTCCTCACTAGGACCAACAACACCAAGTCCTCACTAGGACCCGAAACAAACCGCGAACACAACCGTCCGCCTTCTCAAAGAACAAGAAATGATCTCTTGGTGATCTAAACACTTGATCACCAATTACAAACTCTCACTACAACTCTCCTGTAGGATGAATAGCTCAATGGATGCTCAAGTGTAGTGTGAGAAATCAAGAAAAGAACTTTTGATGAAAAACACAAGAAAATCTCTTTTACACTCTTTGATAAAACTCTCCTTTAATGGAAGTATTGACTCTAATTTTGTGGAGAAAAACCCTTCAGAAAGACTGGGAAAAACTAGCTCTAAGGTCTCCAAAAATCTTGGCTCAAAACAATGACAAAACCCCCTTTTATAGAGGCCAGAAAAATCTGACCGTTGGGCTCTGTCAGAGCTTCCGGTCGACCGGTCCGGTCGACCGGCAACGGTCAAAAATCTGACCGTTGCAGCCTCCGGTCGACCGGCCCGGTCGACCGAGCACTTGGAGCAGAGAATTCCTTCTCTGTCGGTCGACCGGTGCGGTCGACCGAAGTTTCCCGAGAGCAAGCTCTCTGGAGCGGTCGACCGGCCCGGTCGGCCGATCCTCCAGTGCACACTGGCGTGCACGTCCGTGCACGTCCGGTTGACCGACCCGGTCGACCGGCCACTGTCAGTTCTGAAAAATCAGAACTGCCAGAACCAGAAAAATGGGATTAAAGATTGGTCTTTTAACTTAATAAAAATCCCAGAAATTCACAGTAAATCCAGAAAAATAGTTTCAATCAAAATAAAAACTGTTTTTCTAAAAATATGTTTTTCTAAAACTTGTTTATCCATAACTTCACAAAATACAAAAACAAGATATTTTGAACTATAAAAGCAAAGTGTGTATGGATATGATCCACTACACAAATAAGATGAATATCTAGTTTTGACATAAGGCTCTAAACTTGGTTTTGAAAGATATGTATATAGGTAACATCAAAAATCAAGACATGTATTTTGTCCAATGAAAAATCTTTTTACAAAAAGAAAGAGTTTTTTCTAACTAAAATTCTTTTATGAAATGAAATTTTTATCATGAAAACAATTCTATCAAGAGTGTGTGTGTGATATGACTTGAGCATCCACCAATCTATTCTATCCTTTACATTTTTATCTAAAACAAATAAAAATCTTATACCTAGACACAAGTCTTCATCTTCTTGAAGTCTTCACTTGAAGGCTTCTCATCTTCTTGACTTGGTCCAAGCTTGATCCAAAGCTCCTTGGATCACCCCGTGCTAGCTCCAAATCTTGACATTTAATCCTTTGTTGAGCTATGCACCTACTAAGATCTTGATAAGGAATCTGTTACTAATTAAACACAAGATCATTAGAAATCATAACTTCATGAGTTGATCATCATCAAAACTAGGGTGATAGGCCTTTGGGCCAACAATCTCCCCTTTTTGATGATGACAAAACTCATGAAGTTATATATGCATGGATTAAAGTAAAGCTTCAAAGAAGCTCCCCCTTAACTCATGCATATCAAATAAATGATAAAGATATGACAATGAAGCACATGACATGTATGCAAATGAATGGAGATAACACAAAAACAAATCTTTTCTCCTATTATTTGCAAACCAATACAAAAAAAAACATATATGCATAACTAACAGGAAGACAAATACTTCTCCCCCTTAAGTAAAGAAAACATGCATATATACTCAAATACTTCTCCCCCTTTTTGTCAATCATCAACAAAGGGTTAAAAGTAAAATCAAATCAAAAAAAATTTTCTCCCCCTTTTTGTCAAAAACAAAGAAATAAGGAGGGTAATACAAATCAAAAATTTGAATTTTTTTCTCATCAAAACAAAATCATTAATTCTATTTTATCAAAACAAATTTTGAATTTTCTCTTTGATATCAAATAAAAAATATTGATACCATTTTAAAATCTAATGCATAAGCTTGAAAAATAAGATTTGAATTAAGCTTAGCATAACAACACATGAAGAATTCGAACTAGTTAAATGAGAGTGTTTAACAACTAGTTCGAAATCCTTCTATCAAGGAATAAATCTAAGGATTTTCATGAAATAGCAATGAAACACAAAACACTCAAACACTCTAATCTATAAAGTCCAAATAGTTTCAAAAGAAGTGAGTGTACTAATGTTATGTGAAACATGGCATCATGAAAATGGCAATAAGGTACAATATTCCTTAGAAAATCATAAACATCAAAATCATCTCACTTTTTTTTTTATTAAATCATTGAAAACAAAATCTATATGTCAAGATATATGTATGTTTTGACAATACATGAAATATACATACATATCTCTTAAACTCAAGTGAGTCTATATGAATGGATTTGCATTGAAGGCAAAAGACTCAAGAGTTATACATGTATATTTTAAGGTTTGGCAAAATACACATATACATGAAATAAAAGGCACATAATCATAAATCAAATCCAAAAGGTGAACATAAGTTTAAATATGTATGAATCATCAAAACTAAGCAATACAAGTACATTTCAAGGGTTCAAATAAGCATTTAAGCACACTTACTAATAGATCTTTTGAGGCCCATGATATGTTCAAGTATAAATCCTAGTGTTGACAAAAACTAACATATAAACTAATATTCAAATCATGAAGCATTAAATTTTAAGAAAAATTGAATCAAGTGACAATCTCAAAAACTATTTGAAGAATACATAACTAGTATAAATTGTTTTTGAAAACTAGTTAAAGATCCTTCAAATATGTCAAATCATATGTTTTTCATGAATGAGACTAAGTACATAAAAAATCCAAGCACTCATAGTCCATAAAGCTCATAAATATATTTTTGAATAAAAGATGAGTGTCAAAGGTTATGTAAATAGCATTTTCATGAAAGTAGTCATTCAAGCTCAAAAAGATCATAAATCACATTTTGTTTTACACATGTTTTAATCTTTAATACAAATCAAAAACATGAAAAATCATCAATTATTATTATTTATTTAAAATACTAATCTTCATGGTATATGTATGATTTATCCAATTCTAACAATATGCATACATATCCCAAATCTAAAAGAGTCCAATATATATTGCATGAAGGCAAATGACTCAAGGGTATACATGTATATTTATTAGATTTGAATTAAACACACATATACATGAAGTAAAATCAAAGATAGGCATAACAAGTATAAATGACCGAATCATCAAAACTAGCCTATACACATGCATATAGTGGATACAAATGAGCATGAAGTCAAATATATATGAGTCAATGTAGTTCACTATACTATATGTATAAATGCAAGTTTTGACGCATTCTACATTTAAGCATGTAAATGCCACGTGAAGCACATAAATCTTAAAACATGAACATGCTATGAATGATATTATGAAAATAAAAGCATGTACATAAAAAAATAGGAGTTTAGAAATTGTTACCAACTCCAAAGCTCCTAGCATGGTGGTTGATCCACCAAAGCTCCTTGATAGCGATGCAACCCAAAAGTATATCCATCATGTCCAAGTGCATCCACTACCAAGGTACCATCCCTCTCACGTTTTGAGAGAGCCCTCACCTACATCACAAGCAAAAGGTGGGGGTTTTGGTACCCATATTTTCTGGGTCCTTTGAGGTTAGTCTGTTGTAAGGCACCCAAAAATTCTTATTCTTGGCAAAATTGAAATGACCTAATCTATCATAACAATATTTTCTTAAATGGCCTTTGCGGCCACAATATGTACAAACGTACACCTTAGTATGCTTATGTGTAGGAGTGTGATCATGTTGTGCAACATAAGCATGAGCATGATGTGTGTGTGTGCATGAGCATGAGGAACTTGTTTCTTTTGAAACAAGGATTCCAATCTAGTATGATTGAATGCACAAGAGTTCAAAGTTGAACTCAAATCATTTATTTATTTTTCAAACCATTAATCTCACTAGGGTGGCATGTAAAGCATGGTGAGATATATGATCATTTTTCTTTTTCTTTTTTGAAACAAAATCCTTTTCTTTTCACAAATTTTCTTTTCAAAGACTTATTTTCTTGAAAAACAACTTCTTTTGTTTTTCCACCAAATCAATCTTATTTTTCAAAATCATATTTCCTTCACATAAAATATTCAATTTAGACATTAAGGAAATATTCTCATTTTTCAAATCCTCATTTTCTTTTTCTAAACATGCAAGTTTATTTCTAAAGAATCATTTTCTACATGCATGCAATCAAATTTCTTTTTCCAACTTTCATTATCCTTTTCTAAGCATGCAATGTTATTTCTATATGAGTCATGTTCCTTATGCATGCAAGCAATTCCTTTTTCAAATTTTTATTATTCTTTTAATCATGTCATATTTCTCAAGCAATATTTGGCAAAATGTATTAAGCTCATCATATGACATATTAACATCCTCATCCTCGGATTCGGAGTTTACCTCAAGGGGGTTATCCCCTTGGACCATATAGCATACGTTGGAGATGTCGCTTCCAACGTCCGAATCGCTCCCCGCATAGTATAGATCCTTTCGCCAAGGGAGGTGAGGGTATTCCACACTACAAAAGCCGAGTCAAGATTAGTTAACTTAGACAAATAATCATCATCTAGTTAGATACTAAAGCATGTAGGGCCTTTGCATTAGCCTCAATGTTCTTACCATTTAAGCAATATTCTTTATTAGTTGTGGCAAGATATACACTAAGGCCAAGTCCTTTGAGGAACAAAGACATCTAACCTTCCAAATTTGGATGTTAAGAATGTCAAAGGTGGGTGGTGACATGAAGTCCATGGTGTGTGTACAAATCTTGTGATTAGCCTAAAATGAGGATCTTTAACTCTTAGGTTGTTAGACCCAATATCAAGAGCACTGGCTCTGATACCAATTGTAAGATCACCTAGAGGGGGGGTGAATAGGTGATGGCTAATCTAATGGTCACTTATGAACAAATAATGCGGAATTAAAACTAAGATGACCAAATAAAACTTCTTTTAATTAAACACTTATGTATAACACAAGAGTGTTGCCGAATTCCCCTTACGAGGCTCTGGACAAACTCCTCTAGATTCCCCTTGAATGGGTTGAGGTGCCGCGTTGGCTCTCTGGTTGAATACAAGTGTTAGACAATCAATCCCAAGCAATTATATAACAATTAAGCACAAGGGTATATCAAGCATATAAAGATAGACAATAATTGAATGCAAGATATAAAAGAGACAAAGGGAAAGAGAGAGAGCAAGAGTGAGCAATCGCAAACACAAAGGTTTGTTTCGAGGTTCGAGCACACTTGCTCTACATCCCCGCCTTCGACACACGAAGGATTTCCACTATGCACGATCCAACGGATTTCTCCTTGGTGCCGCAACACCTACAAGCCCTCGGACTCCCAAGTCCCTTACACACCACAAGCCCACCGGCTCGTCGAGGCCGCACCTCAAGCTACAAGTCCTCACTAGGACCCAACAACACCAAGTCCTCACTAGGACCCGAAACAAACCGCGAACACAACCGTCCGCCCTTCTCAAAGAACAAGAAAGATCTCTTGGTGATCTAAACACTTGATCACCAATTACAAACTCTCACTACACTCTCCTGTAGGATGAATAGCTCAATGGATGCTCAAGTGTAGTGTGAGAAATCAAGAAAAGAACTTTTGATGAAAAACACAAGAAAATCTCTTTACACTCTTTGATAAAACTCTCCTTTTAATTGGAAGTATTGACTCTAATTTTGTGGAGAAAAACCCTTCAGAAAGACTGGGAAAAACTAGCTCTAAGGTCTCCAAAATCTTGGCTCAAAACAATGACAAAACCCCCTTTTATAGAGGCCAGAAAAATCTGACCGTTGGGCTCTGTCAGAGCTTCCGGTCGACCGGTCCGGTCGACCGGCAACGGTCAAAAATCTGACCGTTGCAGCCTCCGGTCGACCGGCCCGGTCGACCGAGCACTTGGAGCAGAGAATTCCTTCTCTGTCGGTCGACGGTGCGGTCGACCGAAGTTTCCCGAGAGCAAGCTCTCTGGAGCGGTCGACCGGCCCGGTCGGCCGATCCTCCAGTGCACACTGGCGTGCACGTCCGTGCACGTCCGGTTGACCGACCCGGTCGACCGGCCACTGTCAGTTCTGAAAAATCAGAACTGCTAGAACCAGAAAAATGGGATTAAAGATTGGTCTTTTAACTTAATAAAAATCCCAGAAATTCACAGTAAATCCAGAAAAATAGTTTCAATCAAAATAAAAACTGTTTTTCTAAAAATATGTTTTTCTAAAACTTGTTTATCCATAACTTCACAAAATACAAAAACAAGATATTTGAACTTATAAAGCAAAGTGTGTATGGATATGATCCACTACACAAATAAGATGAATATCTATTTTGACATAAGGCTCTAAACTTGGTTTTGAAAGATATGTATATAGGTAACATCAAAAATCAAGACATGTATTTTGTCCAATGAAAAATCTTTTTACCAAAAAGAAAGAGTTTTTTCTAACTAAAAATTCTTTTATGAAATGAAATTTTTATCATGAAAACAATTCTATCAAGAGTGTGTGTGTGATATGACTTGAGCAATCCACCAATCTATTCTATCCTTTACATTTTTATCTAAAACAAATAAAAATCTTATACCTAGACACAAGTCTTCATCTTCTTGAAGTCTTCACTTGAAGGCTTCTCATCTTCTTGACTTGGTCCAAGCTTGATCCAAAGCTCCTTGGATCACCCGTGCTAGCTCCAAATCTTGACATTTAATCCTTTGTTGAGCTATGCACCTACTAAGATCTTGATAAGGAATCTGTTACTAATTAAACACAAGATCATTAGAAATCATAACTTCATGAGTTGATCATCATCAAAACTAGGGTGATAGGCCTTTGGGCCAACAATTTCTTGGTAATTGTCTTGTTTCATGGTCCTCTAGGAAACAAAATTCCATAGCTCTCTCAACCGCCGAGACGGAGTATGTTGCCGCGGGGGCTTGTTGTGCACAAGTCCTTTGGATGAAACATACTCTCCTTGATTTTGATTTGCACTTTGATCATATAAAAATATTTTGTGATAATACTAGTACTATACACATGACCAAAAATGCAAATCAACATAGTAAGACCAAGCACATTGAGATTAGATATCACTTTCTTAGAGATCATTTGAGAAAGGTGATATAGATATTGATTATGTTTCCACGGATTTACAACTAGCCGATATTTTCACTAAACCTCTTGATTTGCTAGATTTCGTTTATTTGTGGAGAACTTAATGTTTGTATTATTGAATAAACATGTTTTTCATAACCCTTTTTGATGTATGACAAAAAGGGGGAGAATAAGTTTACATGGACAAAAATAAGTTCATTTGGTCTTGGTTCCATATGAATTTATATGTTTTGTTTTTATGAGTTTTTGTGTTTTAAATAAATTCTTGTGTTTAGTTGTTTTTGGTATTTTTGGTATCAAGAGCAATTTTTGTGTTTTATATATTTGTTTTAATTGGTTTCAATAATTGGTGCATCATTTCAATTATTGGCATCTAGAGCATATTCTTGTGTTTTATGTATAGCATAATTTTAGGGGGAGTTTTCTCCTACCCTATATTTTGTTAATAGCCTATTTGTTTTGTCATCATCAAAAAGGGGGAGATTGTTGGCCCAAGAGGTTACACTCTCCAATTGTTTTGTGTTTTGATGATGACAAACCAAATTAGTGCTATTTGGTATTAACAAGTTTGCTGAGATGAGTTTCAGGTTTTGTACCATGTTTAGAGACCATTCACTTAGCTATTGCAAGAACTTCTAAGTTCCAAATTGCACATTAAGGAAGGATCATAGAAGAGAAGGCACTAGCAAGGCATGGATGGCTCAAAGACCTGAAGATAGCTCAAGAAGTCTTCATGTATTTTGTTTTTCTGTTTATAGCTTGTTAAAGAATAGAGATTAGGTTTGAAACTCAATCACACACGTTTTTGCGCATATACTATTTCTTAGTTTATTTCCTATAAAATATACAAAAATATTTTAGTACAAAATCTTTCTTCTACAAATTTCTTTTTATGTTACATACTGAATTCCTGTTTAAAATAGTTTTGTTAAAAATATTTTTCTTCTCAAAATTCTGTCTTTATTTCGTTTTCTGACCTGAGCCGGTCGACCGGCAGTCTACCGACAGTCGACCGAGTCTGTGTCAGGCTGGTCCGGTCGACCGGACCAGTCGACCGAGGTCCTGGCAGAATGCACGTATCCGTGTGCATGTCTGTCGGTCGACCGGGGGCAGTCGACCGATATTTATTTTTGAGTCACAGTTTGTATCAGTCGACGGGTCGGTCGACCGATAGCCTGTAACGGTCGGAATTTGTACTACCGGTCGACCGGCCCGGTCGACCGATGTAGCCGTTTGAACAGTAACGGGCAGATTTTTAAGAGCTGTTTATTTTTGTCTTTTGTGTTTAAAAATTCGTTTAAGGATATATTTTGATCTAAATACCTCCTAAACATCAGTAAATATGTTTTATCCCTAAACCCTAGCCCTCTCCTATAAATAGGGGTGTTTGGGGAGAGATTTGTTACAACAACTATTATTGCTAAAAATTCAAAAGTTTAAAGCTTTCAAAGTTCTTGGTTTTTGTGCTAAATTCTCTCAATTTTCTGAAGGGTTTTCAAAAGTTTTTCTCTGATTTCAATTTCTTTTCCTTACACAAAAAGAGCTTCAATTCTACTCATTATTCTCTAAGGACCTTTGTAAGGGAAGAGATTTTTGAAAGAGAGAGTTTGTGGTCTTTTGACTACCAAGGAAATCACTTGTTCTTGAGATTGTAGGAGTGGGTACTCCATTGTAATTGTTCTTTGTGATAGTGGAAGTAGCTAGAATCCTTCTGGGGAAGGCGGGGAGTAGAGCTGGGTGCTCGAACCTCGATAACATATCCTTGTGTTTGCGATTGGTTTACTTTCTTGCACTCTTTTACTATACTTGCTCTTCTTCTTGCTCATCATAATCATTGTCATATTTACTTGCTTGCATTCATCTTGTGAAACTTGATTGTTGTAGCTTTAAATTTTATTTGCCCCGTGATTAGCATTGTCACCTATTCACCCCCCCTCTAGGTGACTTTTTAGTTCCCTTCTCGCCTGGTTCGGAGAATCGGAGAATAGAAGGTGGTAGAACCCTCTTGTTACTCTTCAAACTGCCTCCGCTTGGGAATTCCTTCTCGCCTGGTTCCGAAAATTCCTTGAGAGGGAGGAGGATCTTAGAGTATTAGCATCCTGATTAGAGAAGTAGTTCTTTGAATTCTTGAAAGTAAGAGAATAGATCTCTGTTTAACCGGCTTCTCCTCTTTTTCAGCCTCTGGCCTCTGTGTGTCTGTTCATATACCCCTGGTGGGCTATTTATAGGAGAGCAGGGGTACAATTGTCCCTTTGTAAATCTGAAAACAGATTAAGTCAATCTGTTTAAATTTAGAAAGTAGCCTTGCCTGAGGCTAGGATCAGCTTCTGCGAAGTTAGGAATAACAGGTAGTGTCGATCTCCTGATCCATTTTGATTCTTTCCAAATATTTGAAGGATCTCCCCTGATTTTCTTACTTGTTTTAGGAGAGTCAAGGGATTATGGTAAACAACTTCCTAATTTGATCTCAGATTTGATCTTGATTATATTTGATCCTGAGTAGATTTGATCTCATATGGAGATTTAATTGGTCAAAGTTGACCATAACAGACCCGCAGCGGAGCTGCCGCGTCGAGCTCACAGCGGAGCTAGAAAGAGCATCTGGCGAAGTCAGAAGAAAGCTATTCAGCAGAGCTGGATAAACATCTGTGGCGAAGCTACCGACCATCCTTCTGCACGGTTGCGTGTGGCTTCGAGCGAAGCTAACTCTCTGTGGAGTTAACTGAGCACTTCAGGCGAAACTGTAAGTTAGCTCTCTGATAGAGCTTTGAACAGCTCCAAGGCAAGGTCAGACAAACTTAGCCTCTCAGGTGAGGCTATCCACTTGGGCTCATGCGATGCTAAGTGTTGAGTTAACTTAATATCTTAGGCTTGCTTAGGTCTCTTCAAGACAATCTGGGCTTACTGTCTGCTTCACTGGATCAGTAGAGTCCAGGGTGCTGATTTGTCCCTCGGAGATGGGTAAAAAACTGATCGTCAGCTTGTCTGCCACTTGTCTTTTGTAAATATCGATAAGTTTAGACATTGTTCAGGCCAGTCAGGAATCTTGTCTTTTTTAGAGTGTCAACAAGACCCCCTTCAAAGTTTTCGTAAGTCTGCAATGGAATGGCTCAGACTCCGAAATACTTTGAATTGCTTTAATTGATGGTATGTGAAGTACGAACGTCGCCATAGTGGTTGAGTTCAGCTTCG